>UCQR01086701.1:18461-37362 GCA_900474235.1 Cecidostiba semifascia | reverse complement strand
AGATAAAACGCGGAATTCCTCATATACACACACCTCGTGGATATATGTATATATAATATATATATAGGTATACGCATAGCGGTGCGCGTGTATTGCTTTCTCAAGGAGAAAGCTTTGTGACGATGAAAAAATAATTGTTTCTTTACCAAAAAAATTCACCGAGAGTTTCATTTGATACGTATGGTGTTTTCTCAAAAGCCTGGCGCCACACACACACACACACACACACACAATGTGTGTTTCTCTTGAATGTTTTATCTTCGCGCGTTCATCGGAATTTTTATTTACGATCAGCGAGTTTGATGTGCTGTGGGATTTCGTATGTATGCGTATATACATACGTCGTCATAACTGAGCGGCTTATGAATATGGATATCTTAGTAATATATATTGATTTTTATCGAGAGAGAAACTCATGGGGTGATAACTTCAAAGTGCGTAAATGTTTGATTGCCTTTGATTGTATATATACAGGCTTTCAAACGATTTTGATTTACTATCGCGAGTACGGTATATAATACATAAAACTATATACGCTCGCGGCTTCTGAGGAAAATTGAATGAGAAGATTCTTTTCTTGACGCGATAAATTTTCGGGCAAGTGATGTGCATTTAAAAAATGTAGATTATGTTTCACGTTCGAAGCCGTTATATCTATTATAAAATGTATGAGGATTGCGAGAAGAGTTCCGTTGAAATAGAGCCGGACTTTTACTATATAATGAATTTATAATTTAACACTACTACTAGCTTATTATAATAAAATTCGATAAAATCTGATGGCATGCAAAACCACGCGAAACTTTCTTCGAAAAAATCAGAGATCCATATTATTCAAATGAGTGTTACGCAAAGGTATAGCCTCAAAAAACTTGGCAGTATATAACCGCAGTGATGAAAAATAAAACTACTTCATTCAAATTACAATAAACTGTAAAATATATAGTTTGAAATCTCTATTTTGATTTATACGCCCTAACGCGCTCCTGATCCAGTTCCATCACCTCGTCTCAGCCAGTCATATAATAAATACACGAAAAATCTCGGCAGAGCCGGACAAATTTGACCTTCACCTCGAAAAAGCGAATAACTCCTCATCGCCCATAAATCAGCCCAAGAGAGCCGCCGCTGCGCACTGAGAGAAAGAAGTCACGCGTTACGCGCAGTGATTCCGCCACACATGGACAAGCCGGTCGCTTATATTCACTCTCGCTTTCTCATCGGCGGCCGATCGCTTTCTTCCAGAAAATTTCATACCTTACGCGCCGGCTCTCCGTATACAACACGCACATCTTCGATATCCGCGGAATCTATAAAGCGACGATCGCGTAACAGCGGAATTTTCGAATCGAAATATAATATGTGGAATATAGAAACATCGCGAGGAGCCGTTATTATTATTATTAAATATACACGCATATGTAGAGCGTAGATGCGCGCATACCGACCGCCTTTTGATTTTACGATCGCGCGAGCGGCTTCTCCTTGTTTTCATTAGCGAAAGTGAATGATACGTGACGGGAGTTTCTAATTGGCGACGGGTTGCAATTACTTGTACATACATATACCTACACATGCTGCTTGGCAAGCTCGATGCGGTATATAACGTAAGAGAAGGTGTGCATTGATGACCTGCTTGGAATGTCACTGGTTGTATTAGAGCCGGTGAAGGTTTTTTTGATGAATTTATGCTCTTCGCCGGACATCTCTCGTGTGTTATATTCGACTGATGAATTTATTGTCGCGGAACCGATAAGAGAGTGTGATTTTTCTAGTGTGGCCTTTAGTAGGCGTTGCGCAGAGTTTATGATCGACGATTTAAGTGAGGAAAGTGTTCGGTTGCTTCCTTTTCCGCTTTATCCGATGAGTATAATTTCTCAATTATAAACACGTTTATTACTTCCCTGCCGATGAAAGGACGAATTTGAGACATTAGTTATTGATGATCGTTGTTGTAAAACAGAAAAAAAATCACGTCACAGATTGTGTGCTCTCGCGTTAAAATGTAATTTTAAACAACAAAAAGTTTTCGATGAAAAAAGTATAGCGGAAAAAGTGTTTTAATGGGACGTGATTCATTTAGGAAAAATAAGTCCCTCCCCCCACCCCCAGCATTTATAACTTTTCGATTGAAGTATCTATTAAAAGTGCACTGGGAGTTATGCCGACCGTTATATAGTAATGAAAAAAGTTTGCAAATTGTTTTCTCTTTCCGTCACGTTCGACGTGTTATCATATTCATTCTTCTATTGTTACACTCCCGACCGCGGTATACATTCAGTCTATTTTAAAAGTAAAATTGCCCGACTGAACTTTCGATTTCGAAAGGTTGAAATACCGAACATTAGCAGAAAATCGAAGTGAAATTTCCAATATAACCTCGTCCCTCCGCGCCAAGTTCGCGACGATCGGCAAAAGTCGGCAAACGAGTCGCGCGAATAAGTTTCTTCTCTGCGCAGCGTATATAGCTGTATGGCGAAAGAAGCCGAGACATTCATGAGTGGGATTCTAATTTATCGATTCTGCGCCACTGCGTACAAAACGAAACCTAGAATCTCTAGCTCTGTTTCTAAGTCGACGATTCTACTTGTTTGTTTATTGAATTGCAATTGGAATTTAGTGAAATATATATGCCGCGACAAATAGGAATTTCAGTTGTAAAATATGGAAGCTGAATCGTCGATTATATTTTATTGCATTATGTTTACTTTCGCTTCTATCAAGTTATTTTAATTGGTCGTAAAGTCAGGATGTAATCATCAATCTTTTGCATGTGTTTGATATTTCAAATATTGCGAGTATATATAATCGAAAGTATGTGTAAACAACTTTTTGTTGGTTAATATAATTTTTTCAACACAAAAAGTCAAAAAGTGTGTTATTTTAACCTACAAGTGACTTTATTGACATGTCAAAAAAAATCATAGAGCAATATGCTGAAACAAAATTACAGCATCAGCAAAGTTGAAGTCAAGCAAAACGAACTTTCTCCTAATTGTTTAACAGTACGGCAGCAGCAGTTATATAAAAGATATGCAGCAGCTCATCAGCGTCCTTAACTTATTTAAACCATGACAGACCGCCCGTCTACTTTTTTACTGCTGCGACAAATATATAATGCGTCAGTTATAGCAAATCAAGTTGCAAAGGAACATAGACGCCTTACCTCTCCTATATACTGTGTAAACACGGCGGAAGTAATTTCGTGCACCGTTAAATGACAAGGAAATAAAATATTGTGCAACTGACAACTCGTGTCGTACGTGTACGTGTGTATGCGTGCGTTGAGCCGATGCGTGAGCGACATTTCAAGACCTAGAAAGGAAATCAAAGCCAACCAAACAGAAATTAATGTTCTACTACTATTCGAGAGATCCATTTATATATACACCATCCGTTATTATCAGTTTTAAACTTGCTTTTACGATAATAGTCGCATATTAGTATGTCCGAAAACATAAAAAAAAATCAATTTCACAAATCTCAGCCCCTGCAAGTGGGCAACGGCTCGTGCTTATAGAAAATCGGTCAACATCTTCCATTGTTCTCTTTACGCTCATAGATACATGTTCGCTTTCTACATATAAATGCACGCATCTAATGCCCGCATGTAAAATGCACAATCTACTATAGAAGTGTTTGTTCATTTTTTATAAAGGAAGCTAGTTGTAATAAAAATCCATAGTAAAGGCGCTTGAAACGATCGGTAATCAAATAAAAAGTATTGCGCCTACACAAGTCAACAAAAAACTATATAGCAGAGTAAAATAATTGAGGATTGGAGCAATTACTCGATCTTTGTACTCCAAATAATACTTTCCATGAGCAGATCTGCTCTTATCCTGTAAAGTCTTCAAATTTCTCTTTTTGGAAAATACAAAATTATCATTTTGAAACGGACCTGTATATCAGAGGATTATAATATACATACGATTATACACGCAGAGCGAGCAAAAAATTGAAAACTAAAACTGGTTTGTTTTTACACGTGTAACTTCTTTACTATTATGGTTCTATATTGTGTGATACATTGGTTCGGCTATTCATTATCATTATTACTATTATAAAATTAGCAATAGTCAATCATAAGTAAGTGATGGAAAAAAGAACAGCAAGGATCTCTGTGTAACGTGTGAAGATAAAGCGTTATTCATTTATAAAACTATGCAATCATAATGTTTATTTATTTATTTATTTATTTAAAATATATAACTTACACAAGCAATAAGTTTTGTCAAATAAAGTGATTGTATTACGATGTATAAAACTTCAGTCAGATCGTAACAATGGTGAGCATTGTATGTAATAATAGCCTCAATTGACGGAAGTTTGTGAATTAATATATTAGGCATGTATACTCTTAACTGTGCAGTGATATACAGTCAAAACCTCACAACTATAAGAAACGATACCGAGACTAGAAGTATACACTAGGAAAATTCACTAGTCTTCACGAAGAACTAAATCGAGAAACAAAGTCTATTAACGATGCCATGAAAAATATATTATAAAGTTCACGCAGTCTTAAGACTATATCCATCTCGGATATACAGCCTGCATAATTATACACCCAACGAGTGAAAGCTAACGTAAAAATAAAATCCGACAAACAGAAGAAAACGAATAACTATAGTATTATATTATATTAAAAGTGTAACGAGATCAATAGCAGCAGCAGCAGCAGCAGTTTAGATAATAAGAAGACATCGTTCAATTGCCGAGATTCAAATCTTACTGCGTCTAGCGTAGGTATAAGGATAGACTGCCTCGACGAGCTCGTCGTCACCGGGACTATTCCTCGCCTCGTCTTCGACCTCCTTGGTCTCCGCGAGATCCTGCTTGACTCGATTGAGGTAGTCGATTGCGGCCTCGAAACGCCGGTAGTTCAGCGCTTCCTGAGGTGCTAGTTCCGGTCCTACCGATGAGGATCGCTTGCCGTATCGGCTGCCTAAAAAGAATCGGTCAGCCCGCGGCTCGATCTCGAATATCTTCGGCGACTCCTTGGGGTTCTTAAGACCTTCGTTGCGGCCGAATCTAGCCGGTACGAAAAGCGATGATTCCTTCAGGCTATGGCCGGTACTGCGACCCTCGCTACGGCCGAATCTGCTACCAGACTCGAACTCCGACACTGTTGAGGAGAGATGGTAATTTAAATACTATATATAATTATATATTTATTATTATTATTATTGTTTTTTTTTAATTTGCTTGGATATTACAGGCAACGTTGTAAATGTGTAGACAGCGGTTTGTATACACGAGTCATTATATTTTAAGCAGTAAGAGAGACAAAGAACTTTATACGCGACCCTCTAGATAATGCAAAAAATTGAGCGTAGCTCTCACAGTATACAGGTATGTGCGACTTGTTTTATAAAATTCCGAGTACAGTATACATTTGTAGCCTTAAGAGCATTTCTATTAGATATATTATCATCTCGAAATAAATTTCATGGGCATTTCACGTAGCAGATGTATGTACTACTAGTTTTCTGGTTTTGCATATGACTCTAACTTTAATCTGAACGAACAACAATTATTTGAAAATTTTATCCTGAGTAAGCATTTTAGTACTAGAAATGCGATTCCTCGAGAGATTAGGTGATACAAGTCTTATTATACAACACCTACCCTTATATTGGTAAAGGGATTTTGTAAATAGTAAAGAAAAGATACTGACTGGATCACGGAAAATCTGGGTCACATAAGTAAGTATAGTCTATAAATAAATACAAACCCGGTATAACAGAAGCCAAATATATATCCTGTCACTCAAATAATCTTTACCTACAATATTGTTTATAAACTCAAACAGTTCTCCATATAAATAAATATCCCTAGACGCAAAGCAAAATTAGAGTGAAAAAAATTAAAACTACACTATATATAAGCGAGAAGCGCAAAAATCGCGTGCGACTATAGTCCAAACGCCTGTATAGTGTATATACGGACGTACACCCGAGCTTCGTTAATTACCGCTCGTAGGCACTCGCTACAAATTATACGTGACTACGTCGGCTACGACCGACCCAATACCCACTCAGCTAGATTCGGTTTCCGCTGGGCCCTCGCCGAACAAAGTCCGCATTTTACGCTGATATGCCATGCGCGCTCACGGGGATTTTAATTGAAGCAGTGTCGTCGCTGCGATTGCGCGAGTGAAAAGGGAGGCTTTGCCCGAGCGCCCTGTCATTATTCGAGCTGGCCAGGTGAACAGGGCAAAAAATGGCTGCTTAGATTACTGGCCGTAGAGAGAAACAGAGAGAAAAAGAGAAAGACGTACAAGGGAAGTGGAACTATGCACGAATTTGCGCCAGTATTAGAACTGAGAAAGAGGTGTCTAATGAAGAACTTGTGCTTTGGAACTTACTACTCGCGAGCTTTTTACGAACGATATTAATATTCAGCGTATACCCTTTACTAGATAATAGGCGTACACATTTTTTTAATTAAACTTTTCATTTTTTAATTTTCATACTTGCATTAAGATTGACTTTAACTTCCGTCAGAATAAATTGATTTTTTTTTACATCACTATATTCGCAATTGAAAAATATTTCAACAAAGTTTACGTCAGAATTTAATTATAGAATTCAATGGTCTGTCAGAATTTAATAACGAATTAGTTGTGAATGTTAATACAAATATTGAATTCTCAATTTATTTAAATATAGAAATCCACGTGTACACATTACTTTGTAAGTGAAATTCATGTAACGTTTGGTAAAAATTTAATTATAGAATACAAAGACTTCTCGGAGTTAAAACGAGGTTACAAAAGTTAATACAAATATTTAATTTTCGATTTATTTAAATACAAATCCACCTGCACATATATTACTGCATTAATACAATTCATATTTGTCATTATGAGCAAAAACGAAGCGAAAATTTAATTGTATAATACAAGTATATATACAGTTTGTACAGTTGTACTTACTTAAAAGAGGGTCTTTTCGCTTGCCGAAATGACCTCCACTTGAATAAAAGTTATCTTGTGATGAAACCACAGTTACGAATATGCAACTTATCCACAGCCAGACGATGAGTTTGCCAAGATTTAAATAGTTCGGCACACGTAGGATTTTTCTACTGCTGGAAATCATAGTTCCTTCTAAAACCAAATCAGTAAAAATTCTTGTTTACATTGTATAAAAATCTTAATAAAAATTATTGGTTGTTTTAAAAGTAGATTCAAATTTAAAACTTTTTATTTTTTTCATACAGTATATTAACATGAAAAAATTTAATACACTATGTTCACATATGCTCACTTCGAAACTAATACTTGAGATCATGTGTTTTTCATCAGCTAATTCATGTAACTTTTGCGTCAATGAAAGCGTAACTGCTATCATAATGAAAATATTGCACCCTTGGGTAAAGTCTCCAACAGTCAGTTTAGAGCAAAATTACTTTTCAACTTGGATGCCATTGCAAGTTAAAATTAGTTCATTCTCTTTCGTTGTACAATTAATCGATGAATACAGTTTGCTTTGAAAAAAATATTAGTTAAACTGTTTTTCAAAAAGCTTTTTATGAAATAGTCGTAATGAGCACAGCCTTTTAACTTTGAATATCTTATTTCGATTAAATAATAAATAAAATTAAAATGTATGATTCACTTTGATGGATAGTGTTAGCATTGACTTGCTAGTTCCATTCAATAGCAGTTACAACACCTATAAAATTGATATACCCCACTGCATATTTTTCACCAATCAATAACTAACACGTTGGCATACTTTACTTCGAAAAATATTACAATCAATTTTGGTTTAGCAATAACACATAAAATTGATAGCTGTATTATGAAATGATCTTGCTGAGTATCTATTATAGTTCACAGGATATGTCAACGTAACTCATTGTCTTTATCCTTAATAAAATTTGTCATCAAACATAAAACTATTAGAACGCTGTTATATATTATCGAGTTAAAAGCAAAACGTGACGTTAAACAATAGCTTTCGACTTAAACGAAATAATAGTGTGATAAATGTTGAATTATACTTTATATTGTATACCTGAGAGCTTTGCTATATAATATAAAATTTATCTTCAACTTCACTTTAGTAAAGATATTATAGTTGATGTTACGTCAGCTATATGGATGCAAAATATTAATGTCAAATTATCAACTTGAATGATATTAAAGTTTATAAAACATTTATAAATAAAAAAAAGCTTCAAATTCAATTATGATTGGATCCAATGAAATTATTGAAATGAATTAATGAACGTGCAACATAACACCTATCACTCACCTTATTTCATAATCCTAAAACGCACGATTGTTTGATATGGTCCGAATAGTCGGAGCACCTGACTTCTAATATTTTATCTACTTCTATGCAATCCCTGATTTACAACCCTACTTGTCCCATCGCTGTTGATCCAAGCAATTATATAACGATGCAAGTCTGTGTGAAAACAAAAGAGATCGGTAAACGAGGGTGTTGCTAACGTTTACCGTGAAAACGAGAGTTTATTTGCAAAGATTATATACTAGAATTAAAAGACAATATTAAACGATCGTTATCGACTCTCTGAGATTTTCGTGATCACCTTATTCCAATAGCATCGCCTTAGGGGAGACATGAAGAAGGGCGCAAACAAAAGCTTCTGAAATCGATTTACATATCGCCGTCGTCTAATCGCGATAACAGCAAACTTTATTTCTACAAACACCCAAAAGGGAATCTTTGACTGTTTTCTTTTTTTTTTCGTATAATCATCCGTGTCAGTTATATTTTAAATATTCATAAAATTTAAAGATTTGATGTATGATAAGCACAATAAGCATAAATTGATATTTGGCTAATTGAATCTAAGCTGTAAGTTATAGTTATTTTTCAATTTGTTTTAGTAGCATTAGTAAACAAAGTCACAGTATACGGACACGAATTCGTGCGCAAATCAACTTACGTTAGAAAAAATAAAAATAAAAACAAAATAATATCCATTACTAACCAAAACTTTTACAAGTCGATGGTGAGAAATCCCTTCTTCTTTCAAGCAGTTTGCAGCAGTTTAACAGATCGAATTGCACTAAGGTCCACAATAAGAAACTGAGAAAAAGCACTAACTGGCCAGTATACGTATAAGAGAATTGCAAGCTCTCGATACTTAATGGCAGAGCGCGCGTTTCCCGAGTGAATGAAGGAAGGGCAAACCGGCTGCAGCACGCAAACAACACCGCGGACTCGCTCCGAAGAGAAGAGAGACTGTGGGGTCCCGTGAACCGCGAAAGCTTTATATAGTCTCGCCTGCTTACTGCCACCCACAAGCTCTACCTTCGGTACCGCGAGTGACACCCCCTCAACGTGTAGGGCGACGCACGCCACGGCTGCGCTTCTACGTTCTCTCTCTCTCTCTCTCTCTCTCTCTCTCTCTCTCTCTCTCTCTCTCTCTCTCTCTCTCTCTCTCTCTTGTTCTCCCTTCCTCTTCTCGTAACCATCTACGTACATACACATCCGCGTGTCTTATATACCTATATACATCTCCAAACTGTTGCGCCTCTCTCACGGCCTGGACGTGTCCCACGCTCGGACAGCTGTTGCTGCTATACTGCTCTCTGCTGTGAAATGCTGTGAATCACATTCTTAAGTTGTACTGATTTTCTTTTGCTACATTACGATACCTATATGACTGCCATGCAAAAATATGTATTTTCCCAGAGCTTGATAGCAATGTTTTAATGCAATAGTGCGCTTACATTTGTAGGTACTTTTGATATTGCTAAAAAGCATGGCATAATCTTTTTTCATAAACATCATTAAATTTTCATCAAACTGAAATTTATATTAAAATAAATATTGAGCAATGTTTTTTTTTTTAAAAAAGTGGTTTAATTATGTTTCGAAACGCTTTAAAATTTTATTTCTATTTTTGTTTCTTCGATTGACGACAGTTAATATAAAGATTATTGAAAATAACCTTGTGTATATTGTTATTAAGGAATTACTTCACTAAAATAACTTTTTTAAATACATATAAGCGCTTCAAGTGGAACTTTAAATTACCTTTTTCATCAAACAGTTAAGTCTCCTCTAGTCGTTATATTCTGTCCGGCATCCCTGATACCAACTTACTTTTTTCCTTATCCAGCTATTACACTTTTTTGCTCAACAACGTGTCTTTGTATAATTTACATTCATTCTCACATATCTTAAAACTACCCTCAATAAGTATATTTAATCAAATTAAAAATTTCTATTTTTATTGTTTGTTCATACTTGGTTTTCACTTCAAATAACGAATAAAATTAAGAAATAAAAATCACTTCTTTCGCCAGGGCGTTCGCACGAACAAAAATTATCAATAAAAAAGTGAAATAACCCGTTTCATATGTACGAACAGCACAAATGTCATCGTCACATCATCAGAATCCACGCTATATCCTTACGATCTCGCCAATCAAAAATTTATGTTCACGGATGGAGGTTCGTTTGACTGCAACGATCGTAAAAGCTTCTAGACGTAAAAATCTCAAGAAGTCATATAAGGTAGACTTGCACAGTAGCGCGTACCCTTTGTTTTCTCGCGTCTCTTGAAAAAAATATAGGTACAATAATACTTGCATTTGTTTCTTCGGACTCTTGTTACCGCCGCATGTCTCCAAGAAAAATGTCCGCTTGTCGATAAAAATTGTACATAAATATTTAACACACACGGTGTGCTTTGTTAGTAGCTTCAATAAAATTCTGAGATCTTAAATTTTATTTTACGATTTACATTCATCAAATTTAGGGATAACATTTTCTCGTATATTATTTCCAGTTTGTTCTCATTATTGTTCTATCTCGTTTGGAGTAACATGCTTTTATTGAATACTTTTGTAGTCGATACAAACCTCGTGGCAATTAAATATTCAAAATATCAATGCGAATACACACATTTACATACGCCTACAATTGATATACATCAATGCTCTGCGTGTAAATCAGTTTAATCCGTCCATTAACACTATACGAAGGTGGTGCTGACTGCAGCAACAAAGAAATACAGCTTTAATCTGCTTTAAAAAGACTTACCCTAATAATAATTGCTGCATAAAATATCAACAAAAATCTTTTCGATAACTCTCACAATTATAATAATTGCAATAATAATAATAATCTACATTATACTACTTTACTTATCAAAATTTTCTTTTGCGTTTTTCAGACCCTGTGAGCTTTACTTTCAGTTTGTCCGAGCTTTATACTTTTATCATGAAGTTTTAATAAAACGTCCGTTTTAATAATAACGAGCAAAAGCGCGGTTAGCGAGCCAGTTTCTTTGCTAGTCTATATGTAGTTTTTCTGCTAACAAATTAAGCTAATTCAGTTTGTGATCTATCTCTCTCTCTCTAAAATAATTTCGAAAAATAATTTTTCAACCAAAGACAAAAAGTGCACTTCGTATGTGCCATTCATATATAAGCAATGTAATATTCAACCTATAATGCAACACCATAAGATCGAAACAGTAGAATATTCGCGAATGACTGAATTCTAGGCTCCCTAGACCATGGCATCTAATGCCATCGTTATATCGGCTTCGTTATCAGCCCATTGTGTACTTAGGCACAATCGCTAAAATAGAACTTGCACACGCGCGCCAGGGAGACTGCACAGCGAAACTGGCGCGCACGACTCGCCCAGGAACTGTTGTGTTGCATTCGACCCATGTGACTTGACGCTCGTGCCTATAATGCAGTTGCGCAATCCGATGATTCACCTGGAATTCTTATATAGATATATAGGGATGACCAAAGCGATTAATTCAGCATTGATTTTTTTTTTATACTGTGTTTTTCTTTGATCAAAAACAAAGGGTTGAAAGGTTTCATATTATGTAGTTCACGAAAAATAAGTTTTCTCCTAACTTCTACGTTTAACATTGATTCGCAAAATATATTGTTTCACTTCTGAAACTTTCATAATAGCTGATGCTATATTTAATTTTTACTTTACAACACTGCGTTATACCGTCATATATACAGCTCATAAAGAATGCGCGCGTCATTATAAAATATATATAGGTACTGCACACCATCAGAAAATGAAACACAAATTTTCATGAAAAATTCAAGGTTGAATGATGAAACGGCAACTTCTCCGAAAATCCCTTAATTCTCCACATTCGTTTGTGCATACATTTCCCGAAAGAGAAAACCCCAGGCCTATTTCCCTCTCTGATGTCGGCCCATTATACAAAAGATACACCCGCGACTCCCCTATATACAGCCATCACCCACGAGGGTCGTCGTGGAACTCCTATATAGTCGCGTCTCTTGCTGATGGCTTTTTACGTCGAAATGCCGGGTGATCGGCCAACCCAAGTGTATTATAACCTCATGGATAATTAAGATGAAAATAGGAGGTGTATAAGTATAGCCAAGATTGCGAGGAGGAGAGTAGCAGGCAAAATATGACAGGGGCTACTGAGAAAGTCTCCCTCGAGGATGACGAATATATATGGAGCGGCTTATAGTGGTGCGGAAAGCGCGCAATATAAAAACTATAAACGTTATACGGGAGGCCAGGCACGCGCCGCTAATTTAATTACGTGCAGCTGCAACCGTAAGCCGAGAGGCTCTGATGTGTGTAAGGGTGTGACGTTGTATATTCTAATACGCGCGCGCGCGTATATACGCGAAAATCCAGCAAACTCTTTTTCGGTCGTCGTATTTAATTTGCGTGACGCATATTATATACGTGTGTAGGTGAGTTTTTTTTTTCTCGAGGATCGTATAGGATGCTGTTATATTTGTCGGCATCAGTATTATTATTATTGGTTTTCGAAAATGATGAAAAATCGAAATCGGTTGATTTTCGTTCTGTGTGCATCGGGAGAGTTTGAGGGAATGTAGGCGCACAGTTTTACGACTGATATATCCTTTCCACCAGTAGAGCATCGCGGATTTTATGATGATTGCGGGTGCATGCGCGATTGCGTTTGTAATAATATATTACGTGTTGTCTACGACATTTGCGTATATAAAGTGCTTTCGGCATTGATGATGCAAGTTTGCGTTATAACGTAAAAATTAACTAATAAAAGCTATATACCAAAATATACCAAAAGAAATGGATGCTATATGAAAAGTTTTATTTGTATAAACACGTGCATGCGTGTGTAATATATTTTGAATTATTCTTCGTAATAATGAACAACTGACAGGTGCTATAGGGTAATTGTCAGCTGATGTGCAATATGCATGAAATTGTAAAGACGACGAATGCAAATCAGTAGAAAAGCTATATAACGGGGTATTGCCAGACGTCAGCTAAATTAATTTATCAAAAATCGTTGGATATTAATTAAAGTTATAAAACCTGTGTATACCTATATTTACACAATCTTATATATGTATATACAATCTTTGTAAATTCACGAAGGTGGTTATAACGATGCAGTTCCAGGCTTTTACCGAGTTTCAAGTTAACAGGTGGTCTTATGTTATACACCCCTTGATGGCTATACCTGGTGCATATCTTTGCATATTGCAACTTCAACTAGTACAATATGGAAATTCTAATTTTCGAATTCTACACATTAAAAAACAGATACCTACGCTATAAAAAAAAAACATTCAACAGACAGCTTCTCAAATCATCCCTTACGCGAATCCGTCAACGACAGTCCAGAGACTCATTAACGAAGAAACTGATGATCGCGGAGATATTAGTTGAAAGTAGCAAACTTTTCTCCGTCTATACTTTCCGAGCCGCACGCAATTGCGGAAAAAATGTCAGCCCTCGGAAAAACCGGCCCTCGGGCGCTTAATAGCCCCGAAGGTTAAGATGACAATCGCCATATCATCTCGTATTCGCGAGCGTTACCCCACGGGAAATAAGTACAGGCGTTATGGTGTCGCACGAGCTGCATGCGTGTCTTATATTATAATAACTCCAAGAGGCGCATAAATTAATTTGGAGTATCGATCGTAGAGACACGCTTTTTAAAATTTTCGAGGGCTCGTTTGATCGCATTGTCAAAAGTTAATGCTGTATCGTTAGTAATTTGTAAAAAGTATTAAATAAATTATTTTGACCTTAATAATAATTTGTTTATCTTAGTATAAATGAAACATTTTGACATGTTCAGGAAATGTAATTTCGGAGCACGAATTTATCATGTTTATACCGCGTGTGAATCTGCGATTTAATTTGACGATAAAAGATCTCGAGTATATAGTAGGGTTCTTTGAATTCGAAGCATATACAAATAACGAAACGAACGACTTTAAATCTTTTTTCCATATAATTTATGCAGGAACACGCGAAAAGATCTGCTTTCCGTAATTTATATCTCTAATTAAAAGTCGAAAAATCCCCATCTAAACAAACTGTGTGTGTATTGACCTTTATAGAATTCTATACGAAACCATAATAAATAGATAACCGCTACTATACCTTGTAACGTAAAAGTCATATTAAACTTGTCTCCGATACGCGTCATGTGCGTTAAAAAATTTCAAATCGTTCGAAAAAAAGTTGACACAAGCAGTGATTAATCTCGGCATCGCGATAACCATCGGTTTAATAATGAGCGTACAATATGTCGTGTTTTTTTTCAATGTAATAAATACGTTTATCTACCCTTATCGCGGCCTACCGTCTGCATATACATATGTTAATTTCAAAACTATTCTACTAAGAATTCGAAATTGAATTTCTGCTATATGTCTAAACATCCTCTTATCGCTCGTAGGTATACACTGAGATATTTTCAAAAAGTTGCGACAGTACCTGAATTAATGATTTATTATATTATATAAAAAGTATTAATAAATTCTTAATTTATTATTTATTAATAATTGACGAATCTTTACAGCTCATCTTTCGTACTGCCTGATGATTCCAAGATGTTTTCTTTAAAGTTTATGCTTCTCCAAAACTTCTTATCTCCAAGGTTGTCGTGACTAGCCATTTTATATTTACCTGGTCCGGAAATGTGCAAATAATGAAAATCTTTTTCGGATGGATCAACCTTTTTCCATTCTGACGGAAACACTTCAGTTCTATATAATCAAAAAGAAAAATTGCGTTATCGAGATTTGTTTGTATAATACTACAGGAAAAAAGTCTTCAATAATCGTTATTGCATACGTTTTTTCGATATACGTCGAACACATGTTCAGCATATGACTTTGCATGGCTCGATCGCTTTCCGTAGTCGTAGGCTCGAAAAATAGATTTTCGAACAGGAGGTATGTATCATCGGCATGGCTTACACCTGAGCAGAAAAAAAAAGTCATATAAAACGTCATAAAAGAATAATTTTACAGAGTATATTAGACGTTATTTTAGACTCATCATCATCTCGAATGCGCATTGTGCAATTCATTTGCGATAATTTTCATATCTTATACCGATGGCAGAAAGTCTGAATCGTAAGTTTCTTTTTTTTTTTTTTTCATAAAATCACTTCCTGCTTCTACAACGATTATCAGTAGTAATACAAAATTGTGCAACCAAACATATTCTCATAAGTGTATAATAAACAAAAAAGAAAATTATCGAGTCGAAAAGCCAAAAAAAAAAGAAACTCCCAGATGTAAAAATAGAAGCAATCAATGCTAGTAGTGCAGCAACAAACCAAAGTCTTCCTTAGTTCCACTAAAAGCATCGCTTTGACTTCCGGCTGCTCTGTAGCTGTAGTAATAAAACCACACCGGACTCTTATTCACTTTAGCCTGCATCCTGGCAGCTTTCTCAGCGTCCACGACGAACAGCCTATCACCCACCATTTTTGTGATTGGCCTCACGTTCTGCCGGTTAATGGGATTGTTTCCCATGTAATGTTTTCTAATCTTCATCGCGACGACCGCGTGCTCCTCTCGCGGAATCGTGTAATTGAAATCCAGTAAGTGCGGTGCCAGTGATTCCCAATTTTCGTCCAGCTCTTTCAGGAGCGGCTCGTTAGCCGCGAACTCTGAAAATGCCGTAAATATGAATACAAAATTATATAATATTATATACGTGATAAAACTGTGTATGTTCTCTTTTTGAGTTATTACCAGCCACAGGGTATAGACCCTCTTCGCTGGTGATACTCGTTATCCAGGGGATGTCCGCTACGTCGCCACTTGCGAGAATTTCCACAGGTGGACGATCGATGAATGGCTTGTCGCCGACTCTTTCGACCACCGGTCCGAAAGGTGTGTACGGGTTGTAGAGCCAAGGCTGAAAAATAGGATTATATACTTTTAGTACAAGAATGAAATATTCTAATAATTATACAAATAATATTATGACTTACCATAAATTCTTGGACAGCCTGTACCATGGGTCTAGCAGGACGATGTCTCAAGCAATCGACCATCTCCTTGGTGTTTTCGGTGGGACAGCCCATCAAAGCTCCAAGTCTCTTGGCCTTATCGCGGGAGTTCTCAGTCTGGGCCCAGCTGTTTAAGACGGTACCACTGAAAGATATCCCGTTCTGGAAGAGACCGGCGCTCAGTTTCGAGAAGTAGTGATAGTGCACGCTCACACCACCAGCACTGATGCCCAATAGGCTTATTTTTTTGGGGTCACCGCCGAAATACTCAATATTGTCGTGAACCCATCGAAGCGCCATACTCTGATCCTTGAGACCCATGTTACCGGGAACGACATCGTCCTCGGTGCTCAAGAATCCTTGATGGGGAAGGATTAAAATATGTAAGTAATTGAATTTTATTTCTGAAATTTCACTTCTAATTGCGAATTTTGTATTCTATACCTAAAGGCCCCAACCGATAGTTGATTATAACGACGATAACATCTTTATCCACAAGGTACTTGGCACCGTAGTCATTAGCTGTGCCATGGATAAAAGCGCCACCGTGAATCCAGAAGAAAACCGGCAAGAGTATCGTATCGTCTTCACGATCGGGCACGTAGATATTCATATAGAGACAGTCCTCGGCACCCTCGACGCGCTCCACGTCTTTTAACCATCCTGGTTTATGGGTGTACTGCAGACATGCGTGAGCCTTTTTCGTTGCTTGCAATTCGCCCTCCCATGCTTTTATAGGTTCTGGAGCCTTATTGTGGTAAAAATAGAGATTAAATCTAATGTGCAATTATATCGTTGTATGTATATGTATATGATATGATAAGAAAAGAATCATACACAGCAGTATTTTAGATTATAGATATATAATATCTTCTGTGTTACTTTTAAATGATATAATATCTCGCGAAAACATCAAGAAATGTTGTTATTCAAATTATACATACCTATGTGTGATTGTTCGCTAAATACAAATGAGTATATATTCTTAATCTGATGTCGAGTGATAACAAATTTTATTGTTTTCGTGCAGAAGTAATTAATAAAGATTAGAATTGTTGTTGTAATATATAATATGCTGAATCTTATTGTCAATAATTAAATGAGACGAAATATTCCTCTACTCACCAAATAAATCTCTAATTGTAATAATATTATAGATTTAAGAAAATACCGATTTATTTTCAAGTGAAATGGCACTAACTAATTTTATTTAGTAGACAAAATTGTCGTTTCTAACGAAAATAATTAGAACAATATAATAACCAATAATTTTTACTTCAAGGATTTTCAATGGTAAATTTTGTATACCTAAAATGCTTCTTATATTATGTATTATTCGGCATATTTTTAGATAGGGATCCTATATGCGTCTTATGCCTATGCGCTCACCGTATCTTTTTTGGCTGCCAAGGCCAACATCTTTTCACTTACATAAAAATCATAAAATGCGTAAGGTAAAAGCATCCATAGTTGGACAGTTATTTTGAGAACATTTTAGAAGGTCATCGATTTCATCATAACATTAAAATTGACTACTACATAATCATACACATATCATTAAAAAAACAACTTATTATTACCTTAAATCTAAGTTTTCCAATTGGAGGCAGTGCATAGGGAACACCCTCGTAAGCTTCGTAAATTCTTCCATGTTCAGAAATTTTGTGGTATCCTTTAATGCTACCAAGAGGTGTCTTGACTCTCGGCGCATCGTCATCAGCGTCCGAACAAACGGCAAGACACAAGGCCGTAACTACCAGAAACAAAGTCGCCGGTCTGATCATCTTTGCCAAACATAGATTGTGCACGAGACTGATGCAGTGAGCGCACAATCAGAGCTAATAACGGTCATCAGTATATTTTTTGCGCACTGCCCCACTACGCCAAGCTTTAAATATATGTATATATAATTTCAACATGACGAGCAGCATCCAAAGCTGATAAGACTTAATGAATCGTAAACCCAAAGATTTTGAAGAGAGGGTAACGGTATAATAATCGCTAAACGATATTTCGGATATATGCTATATCACACATGAATATTTGTCACAAACATTTCCAGTTATCCGTATCTATTTATTTTGCGTATTTATTTTTGTTCCTCGCTCTATCCTTGACAAGATAAAAACGTATATCTACTTGTACGAATCAAAATACGCGCCACGAGCTACGAGCTTGACGCGCATGCGCGCAATTTGAAATCAACCACTAGAGGGCTCTGGCTACTTTTGGCGGGTACATTGGCGGGTAAACAGAGGCGCCTTCTGGCTATAGCCAAAACCGACGCGTATTATGTCGTTATTCGGCGAACGGCACTCGGCAACAAGGCGCGACATGATCCGGCAACGTGCGAACGAAGCTTTTATCCAGTGATATCAGGCAGGTTATGTGTACGCGAAAAACTTGGAGAAAACGTCCTTATCACCGCTAATCTGCGAAAAATCTCTGCTCTGAAAAGTTATCGGGAAAACCGAGCAGTAGCCAACGATGTACGTGCGGCAGTGAAGCCTATATGGTTTTCGTATGAGAACGCGATTGACAAGAGAACAAAGCAAAAATGGATCTTCCAGCTACGCAGGCTATGGGCGAGGATGAATTTCCTGCTACGCAGCAGTTCGCGGTAAAGGAG
>UCQR01086701.1:8093-18441 GCA_900474235.1 Cecidostiba semifascia | reverse complement strand
GAGGATGAGGAAAGAACTTTGGTAATCTGCAATACCTACATATACTTGGAGCCGCGTCTTTATTCGACAGTTCGAAATCACGATGACAAAGGATTTAGTGAAAAAATAAGTATACTAATTCATCTATATCTGTTCTATTGTTTAGGTGGGGACACTGCTGATTAACAATAGGGAAACGCATTCCATTTTTTCTGGACTTACCAGAATTGGCAGGCATCCTGAATCTCAAATCGTGCTTGATTCCGAGGTATATCTTTATTTTTTATACTTACTGTGTAAAAATGTGTAAACAATATTTTATACCCGTAATTACTTTCTGTTATTTGCTAGTATTTTTATATTGGGGGATAATTAGTATGTTATTAACAGCGATTTCTTTCTAATTCTAAAGTTCTTCCTTAGATCCTTGTTTCAGCTTGTTCTCGTTGAAACTTATCGAATTCCAAAGATTTTTCTCTCCCAAATTGTCATTAGTTTCCATCGCATACTTGCCTGGTCCAGATATATGCAAGTAATTTAGTTCTTTCTTCGTTGGATTTACTTCTGTCCATTCAACTCCCAAGTCCGGTTTACTAAATTATTAAATAATATTAATTATTTCCATCAAATCTGAATATCTCTGAGTCCTATTAATAGTGGTTGTTTACCCTTTAGTTGCAACCGAGACCCAAAAGTTCAACAAATCTCTGTGCAAAGCTCGATCTTCCTGTGTCTTTGTTGGATTCATATAAGGGGTTTCAATAACCATATAAGCATCATCAGCATGAGAAACACCTAATCAATTGTAAAAAAAAAGTAGTTATATTAATGTTTTAGATACTATAACAACATTTTAATGACAATCACATACCAAAATTCTCTTTCGTTCCACTCATTATATCGCTCAAGCTGTCTGCAGCTCTATGACTATAGTAATAAAACCAGACAGGATTTTCATTTACTTTAGCTTGCATCCTTGCTGCTTTTTCTGCATCGACAACAAATAACCGATCTCCAACCATCAATGTCAGTGGTCGTACATTCAGTCTATCAATAGGTTTTGATCCAAAATAATGCTTCTTGATTTGCTCTGCTACTTCAACATGTTTATCTTTTGGTAATGTATAGTTGTAATCAAGCAAATACTTGGCCACTAAATCCCAATTGTCATCTAAATCTTTCAAATGCTTTTTATTTGTTATAAATTCTGAAATCATTAAAATTTAAATAGTTATCTTCGTAACATATTGGGCAAATGTAATTTAATAAGCACTCTTACCAGCAACTGGATAAAGTCCTTCTTCGCTTACAACACCAGTAATCCAAGGAACATCTTGTACATCACCACTAGCGATAATTTCAACTGGTGGTTTATTAATGAAATAATCTCCACCAGATTTTTCTACTACTGGTCCAAATGGAGTATAAGGATTGTACAGCCATGGCTAGTGAAATTTAAATTAAAGTATTTAAATAATATACACCAACATTTAACTACTTCGACATTTAGAGATTTTTATTTACCATAAACTCAGATGTTGCTTGAACTACAGTTCTAGCTGGGCGATGTCTTAAACACTGTATCATATCTTTTGTATTATCTGTTGGACAACCCAGTACAGCACCCAACTTTTTAGCCTTTTCTAGTGATTTTTCAGTTTGTGCCCAACATAGTAGAGCTGTGCCGCTAAATGAAATGCCATTTTGAAATAATCCTGCACTGAGTGGAGACAAATAATGATAATGTACACTAGCACCTCCTGCACTGAGACCTGTGAGTGTTATTTTTTTTGGGTCCCCTCCAAACCATTCAATGTTGTCATGTACCCAACGCAGAGCCATACTTTGATCTTTAAGTCCCATATTTCCTGGAACAACTTCATCTTCGGTACTTAGAAAACCTTTATTAGGAAATAAATGTGTTGATTAATTGTTTGAAACTTTTTATACACAAAATTTGATTAGATTAATATTTTATCAACCTAAAGATCCTAATCTGTAGTTTATTGTAACTAATATTACATCTTTATCAGCTAAATATTTTGCTCCAAAAATATTTCCAGTTCCATACTGGAAACAACCACCATGAATCCAAAAAAGCACTGGGAATTTTGAAGTATCTGCTTTACGAACTGGTACATAAACATTTAAGTATAAGCAATCCTCACTTCCCTCTACTCGTTCGTTTTCAACAGCTGGTAAATGACTGTACTGAAGACATGCATCCGAAACTTTGGTTGCTGGCAGTTCACCTGTCCAGGCAGGTATTTTCTTGGGTGGCTTTAAAAAACAGTTAAAAGTTACATCTATTTCCAAGTAGTATTGAAATTATATATTACACAAATAAAATTGGAATTTATAATTGTACTTCTGTTGATTAATTTTATGTTATTGGCACTTATTAAACTTACTCTAAACCTTAATTTTCCTATGGGTGGATATGCATATGGAATGCCTTCATATGCTTCGTACAATTTACCATTCTGAGACTTTTTATAATATCCCCGAATACCTCCAAGTGGTGTTTTTACATTTGGATAATCATCCTTACAATTAACTAAAATAGAACTTGCTAATAGAACAAGCAAACTTATCCACAGCATCTTGCTTTACAATAGTCTGAAAGCAGACTGAGGTCTTTCCTTCAAGTCAATGCTGATAAGTTATCCTTTTCCCCTTCTTATGACCTTTATCTGTCAGTGCATACAATTCTTTGCTCTGGAAATAGAATCTCTCAGCTTGTCAATGACTAACATGATGTGTTATCTAACATAGAACCGTAGTCAAAGCTATTCGTATATATGTAAATTTCAATATTCAATATCTCAATGTTCAATATCTCACTGCATTTCTGATAGGTATTTAAATTTTTTAATGAAAAGTTGTCCATTCTAAAATATATCAATTAAAGAATAGATTTTTTCAAAATTCTTACATATTTATTGTATGCAACTAGTATTAAGAATATAATTCTCACATTTTACAAGATAATAGTTTCTTATTTAATTACACACGGAAGCAGCAAGCTATTTACATTTGCAATTTGCTTACTCATTGAAAGCAAAGAAGTAGAAAACAAGATCTACTTTTTTTGCCACTGAACAGGTTTTGTGCTATTAAAAATCTTTTTATAGCACTACATGGAATAAGTGGTCACGCCTTTCCGTGGCATAATAATTTTCTTATATTAGTTTATTATTTTAATATAATTTCTTTTATAATTTTACAGACGGTATCTAAAAGGCATGCAGAAATTGAAGCAGAATCTCCTAATAAAACCGTTTTTATACGAGATCTTAACTCCTCAAACAGAACAAGGATTAACAAAGTGAGTATCGCACATAAAATAAAACATATTATTAACTTGTATTAAAGTATTTATCAATGTTTCAGAGCAAATTAAGGCCTAATTCCTTATATCAAATAAAGGATGGTGATGAGTTAATATTTGGAAATGTCATAGCAATATTTAAACTGTATCGACCAATTGATGATTCCTTGGTATCTTGTACGCCCCAAGTCAACCGAAAACTCAAAGCAATCATACCTGGCACACCTGATTCTTCAATGGTTTGTAGCATTATGATATTATAATATCCTAATGGTAATATATTTATTTGAAACATTTTTACAAGACTAGAGAAAATTATTTCTAAATAATTTTCTAATACATAATTATGTACAAATACTTTCAGTTCCATGAAAAACCATTAATAGTCTGTATAATGTTTTAAATATTATAGCCACTTTATTTTCAAATAATTTTCGATTTCTCATTGTAAATCCCACGCAATGTGTCATACCATTCATTTGTACAGAATACATCATCTGCATCTGAAAGTGATGTCTCCATTATACCTGGAACACAGACGGATAAAACTGATTCTAACTTCCGACTTCCGGGAATTCCAGTCAGATCTTCCAAAAGTGATGAACACAGAAGCCCAAGAGTTCCAGCATTTACTCTCGATGATCTTCCGTCGCCATTGTCTAAAGAAAAAAGCAAACAAGACGATATTTGCGAAGCTGAAACTCAAAGATTTTCTACGAGTAATACAAAAGAGGATCATGATAATATTTACACTGCTGCAACTCAAAAACCTTCTAGTATTACCAAACTTGTCAATCAATCAGATGATAACATATACGACATGGTAACACAAAGGCCAACTGATTCTGATGAAGAAACTGATGAGTTGGAAAATCTAACGACTCAACGACCTGACTATAATTATCCAGAATCGAGCAAAGTAATAAACAATGAATCTATTAATGATCTTGAAACACAACCATTTAATGTTGAAATATTAAATTCTGGTAAAAGGAAGTCTCTTGACGTGTCTATGTACAGCGCTGCAACTCAAAAAAACGTACCCAATACTTCAGGCAACGAATCTATTGAAGATCTTGAAACGCAGCAATTTAATCTTCCAAAGACGGATATTGATAGTAGAAAATCAAATGACGTATCAATTTACAGCGCTGCAACGCAGAAAAATGATTATGATAAATCAGATAGTAAATCTATTGAAGATCTGGAAACTCAAGCATTTGATACCCGAAAGTCGAATGTTTCCAATAGAAAATCAAATGATGTGTCCATTTATAGCGCGGTAACTCAAAAAAACATTTGTGATGAATCAGCTGAATCTTTTGAAAATTTAGAAACTCAACAATTTGACAAAAGAAAATCAAATACTACCAACAATAGCTTACATGATGTATCAATTTACAGTGCTGCAACGCAAAAAAATATTTCTGAAGACTTGAGCAAATCTATTGAAAATTTAGAAACTCAGCCGTTTGATGTACAAAAAACTGCGTTAAAAGAAAAATCCCATGATGTTTCGATGTACAGTGCCGCAACACAAAAAATTAGTAATGGTACTCCGCATGAGTCTATAGAAAATATAGAAACACAGAAACTCGAAATCAATAAGCCAGAAAAGTTCGTAGCACCTAGTCCGCTTCGAAGGAAATCTAATAAATCAATTCATGGTGTCGAAACACGAAGATGCGTGCCTGAAGAATCCATTCCCGAATCTGTTGAAGATATGGAAACGCAACAGTTTACAACTAACACTACTACTACATCTGAAACGCCTACTTCAAATGAATTACCTAATAAGTCCATTTATGCAGCTGAGGCTCAAAAGCATGGATGTACTGAGCCAAACAATGAATCCATAGATGATCTGGAAACCCAGCAATTTGTCGACAAAACATCAAATGAAATAATTGATGAATCCACAGAGTCTCTGCATCTTGTTGATGAAAGTCCAAGAATGATTTCTAGTTTATCCTTTACAACTCAAAATGTATCAAACATAGATACAAAGGATTCTAAAGAATCGTCATTTGACTCTGGTATTCAAAGGACACAGCAAGATAATGATCAAAATAATACTAGTAAAGATCAAAGTAATTCTAATTCAGAATTTAAAAAACCATTGCTGTCTTTATTGGTCGATGATATTGATAAGTCCAGCACAGTCGATGATAAAGAAGACAATGTATCAAAAACTGTTGAAAATACTGAGGAAGGAAAGAGTATATTAGAAAAAGAGAATGAAGAAGAAATGTTTTCGCAAAATTTAATTGAAGATTGTCCATTTGCTTTCCTTCCTGAAGAATCAACTTCAACTAGTAATGAAAATCAATCATCCACTACATCTATTATTGAAAAAATATCTGAAATCAAAGAGAACAAAATTATTAATGGTAGTATTTTTAATGCTTCTACAAATACTGAAATCCGTACATCTAAAGAGACTGAGAGTAAACCCCACAATATTATTAACGAAAGCGACTCAGAAACTGATGAAGAGGGAGTTTTCACTAACCATTCATTGAACGAAGATAAAAGTAATCAATCTAGCTCTAAGTGCAATTCAGAAACCAAGAAAGATGCCGTACATAAAGAAGCAGATTCCGAAACAGATGAAGAAGGTGTATTCTCCAATCAATTATCCAATCAAAGCGAAGGCGATATTAAAAATAATAAACATGGTCATAATGAAAACAGAGAGAATGATTCAGAAACCGACGAAGAAGGCGTATTTTCAGATCATATGGTTAAAGAAAAGAAAAACAAATCTTTATCTAAAAAAGATAATAATGTTGATAGTGATGAAGATATTTTCGATAATATAGTTGAGGTTGAAGAAAAGACTAAACTTAATAAATCAGGCATTTTACCATCTAAATCTAATAATTTAATTCGTCAAAAATCACCAACTCCGGATTCACAGGATTTAATATTTGATGACAACTATGAAGCAAAAATAACTAATATTCAGAAACCTCAAACAGATAACGCGTGTACATCTGAGGATAAAAAAATAAATGATATTGCAGTTGACGATCTCGCTCCTATACAGGTAATTAGCACTAGCATGACTGATACTGATAACTTTTTAGCACCAACGCAAGTAATACCCAAAGACGAAGATTCGGCGGAGAAGACTGGCGAAAATTTTGATCTTCACTTGGCACCAACTCAAAAAATTGTAGACACACAACTATGTACAGAGTCTCAGTTTCCTGCACAGAATAGCACCAGACAATCCAACGATCGCTGGAATATAAAAAATACTACTGACTTGGCACCAACCCAAAAAATTGCGGACACGCAATTGTGTTCAGAATCTCAATTTGCTACTCCAATTGACAAACAATTAAACGATCGCAATAACGTGGGAGAAAAACTTGACTTGGCACCGACTCAAATAATTGCAGATACTCAATCTTGTACAGAATCTCATTTCGATATTCCAGTTGACAAACAATTAAATGATCAAAGTAACACAGAAAAGAGACTTGACTTGGAACCGACTCAAATCATTACAGAGACTGAACCTTGCACGGAACTTCAATTGGCTACAAAAATTATTGACAAACTGCCAGACGATCAAAACATTCCAATAAACAGAAACGCTAATATTGAAGATTTGGAATATAAAAGTGTTCCATCTCAAGTTATCGATGATTTAGAGGGCAGGGGGTCACTAAACCAATCAAAACGACAACTGGAAGAATTAGAAATTACTTGTAACAAAAAAGTGAAGAATACTGATGTCACTCAGAATGTACAATTAGACGTCTTTGCTAATGTGGAAAAAAATTTAGATGAAATGTTTGAAGGGCCAGAAAATGAACCAGTAGAAGTAGACGAGTCAGCTTTGCTAACACAGCAATTGGCAAATATTTTGGAATCTAGTCAAAACGATGACAGTCTTGTAACAGATTTGAATGAATCGAAACCATCTCCAACGCTCAGCTCTGGAAGAATTTCCAAAACGAAAAATCGTCGCAAAGCAATGCTCCTTGGAAAATCTGACTCTCTCAGTCCACTCGTAAAACCGGTAATTAATCTCAACGATACGATTGAGAGAAATTTGAATGAACTATTTGACGGCAGTGCCAATAATATGGAAGCATACGAAACAGACGGAATGATGACACAACAGTTGAAGAATATCCTTCAGTCGCAAGATGACCATCAAATGACAAGCGATGGAGCTATACCAGAGCTGAAATCACCAGTTTTGTGCAAGACTTATGAAATGAAGAAGCATCGTTTAAGCCTGTCAGTTAATTTGAATGCTTCGGCAGCCTCTAGTAAACAAGAAGAACAGCAAACGCCAAAATCATCACGTGTGCAATCAAGCTCAAGCAATAAAATTGTTGAGTCGCAAGAAAGTGACGAATACTTTGCGAATCTCAAATCCAGCAAAAAGCACAACGTCATAGATACACAATCAGATGAGGAAGCGATGAATTCCCAGTCATCCGCTGACAACGAGAGGGAAATCGTATACAAACGCGGAATGGTAGGTTTCTCCGCCACAATGCGACCAGTAAGTACCAAAGAACCAGTAGCGCTCTTAGAACCAAAAGGTAGAAGCTTCACGAGTGACAGTCAGTCTGACGGTGACGAGTCCTCCAGTATTCTCAGCCATAAGAAACGCTTTAGTTTAAGCCTGTCAAAGCATGTAGATCTAAACTCGTCGCTGTCCTCGCTGAGCGACCAAGAGATGGGAAAGAAGCTTTCTACAAAACCATCGACACCATCGCTGAAGGGAACAGGTAACAAACATCCTTCTAGTTCTTCACATCCCGCGAAGAGAGCACTCGCCCGGGGAACTCGTGGTTTCACAAGTAAACCCGAATTGAAGCCAATCGAGAGCGAAGAGCTTGTCTCAGCTGCGTCGACTGAGAGCGACGAGGAGCTACGAAGCCTTTCCGCCACCAGTAAAAAGGTCTGTACATCCAAACTTTATCGTAAGGTAACCGTAAATTTAACTAAACTCTCGCCGTTGACGGTCGCCAAAAACACGTCGAAAACACCAACCAGTGAGAAAGTCTCGGACTCCGACAGCGATGACAGTGAGTTTCTTAAGAGCATGCCTATCATCAAAGTAGCCGGTACCGCTGATTGTCCGCCGACAAATTCACAGCTTGCCGCGCCCAGCGACTCCGAAGACGATGATGAGAACAGTCTGAAGGTCCCTTCGCCCGTCGACATCGTCATACCAACCAAGTGGAACTGGTATCTCCAAAAACGATACGATCTCATATACAAAAAGAACGCAGTTAAGTCTCCTAAGAAAACGCCTAAGAACGACAAGAATGAGAATCAAGCGCGCTCGCCGTCGTTTGAGAAGCATGAATCCAAGATATTGAGCGTCGACGACATTCTAGCTGAGATCGATGCAAATCAGCCTATTGGTAGAAAACGCACTATGGTTACTCCAAAGCAACGCAGGACCAGAAGAAAAATCGCGAGCGATTCAGACGAGAACAACGTCGTCAAGAAGACCGTAAAGACGAGATCGGTGCAAGCTCGAAGCTCAACTCAAACC
Organism: Cecidostiba semifascia; assembly: GCA_900474235.1. Taxonomy (NCBI): domain Eukaryota; kingdom Metazoa; phylum Arthropoda; class Insecta; order Hymenoptera; family Pteromalidae; genus Cecidostiba; species Cecidostiba semifascia. The sequence goes on along the minus strand of UCQR01086701.1, from coordinate 9,598 downwards.
AAAAGGAACGTCAACAGTACACCTGAAAGCTCACCAAAACTCGACATCGAGATGGTGAAAGGAAACGAGAACAGCTCGTTCAGTAAATCCAAGGCCAGCCAAAGTATCAGCGACTCAGACTCGGACTCGAGCATCATACCCAAATTCAAGCCATTGCCACAATTCAATCTTAACTTGAACTACGTGGATTCGGACTCAGACTCGGAGTTCGAGCAGATGCGCCTGAACTGCGAGCGTACTTTGGCAAAACAGAGTGTCTATGCTCCTCAGGTGCGAAGCTCGAGAGGTGGCCGGACACCGAGGGCGAAGCGGACCAGCGAGAAAACCTCCCCTGTGATAACGAGACGACGTCGTCAAAGTGCGTTAAGCAAATCACTGAACGTAACGCATACCGGCAAAGCTCGAAAGGCCGAAATCTCGTGCAAAGCTGGGACTGTTGATCAAAGTGCCTTTCTTTTTCAGGAGGCCGGCGACAGTTCCAAGGCCGAAGGGGCGACGAAAACAACCCAGTCGAGGATGTCGAGCCTGACGATTATTCGGACTAAGCGCTCCGTGGCCTCGGACGTGGACGACGCGCAGAATCAACCCCCCAAGCGCTCCAAAACTACAGCCGTGGACGAGGAGCGCCCCAAGCTTCAACAGCTTTCGGTACTTATATCCCCGCTTAGCAACCAACCCCTTGCTAAACGTTTCTTCGATCGCCTTAAAATCCCTGATGCTAACCAATCGTCCAATTTTAAACAGCCGGCCCCAGTCACCGCCGCCGTTCTGGACAAGAAGAGGGTCAGCAAGGTGCCTAAGACACTGGACAGCTTCGTGGTCATGCATAATTCGAGGAATAGAACGGATTCGTCCGACCTGTCGGCGATCGAGAACAGCGTCGTCGAGGAGACACAGAATGAGAAGATCAACAGGTCAAAAACTCGAGGCAGAGCTGCGGCGGCGAACAGAAACAAAACAAAGCTCGAGGCGCTCACCGTGCACAGCAACAATTCGAGCAAAGAAAATCTTGTGGTCGAGAATTCTGGCGTCGAAAGCGCTCCGAATACGTCAAAAGGTCGAAATACCAGACTAAAAAGAAATCTAAATATTACAGACTCATCTGTAATTAAAAATAGTAGTAAGGATGAAATATCCAATAGTAGCGTTGAAAGTGGTAGTAATACAAAAACGAGAGGCCGAGCTACTCGACAAAAGAAAGATATACCCGTGAAACAACTCGTAACGAAAAAAGTATCTACTATTATACAAGATTCAGATGCAGAAGAATCAGATGGATCGGAATTCGTTGAGGAATCCAAAAGTAAGTTAGTTAACACTGTACAATTATCGTATTCAGAGAAATCAAGTAATTCAAAAGGTGTTAAAGCAGAATCTCAAAATGAAAAAGAAGAAGATGTCGAACAAAAGGTTTCAGGGAAATCGGACAAATTAGATGTTAATGTTACTACGGATAATAAGATTAAGCGATCTCAACGCGTCAAGAAATCAGATTCAGACAAAAC
>UCQR01086644.1:8069-29189 GCA_900474235.1 Cecidostiba semifascia | reverse complement strand
GCATAACTAACGTGCCTGCCCCCCATGCTTTTAGCTTCACGAAACTCCGGGATCTGGCCTTCTATATAAGATACAGTATTCTATATTCTCTGATACTACAGTAGCTGAGAGAAAAAAAATCAAGACAGCACAAACAAGACGACTGTCTCTCCGTACTAGGAAACACCCACGAGAGCAACAGTAGTAGAGCCTTTGGTTACCTATATATACCCACGCACATATATGCAGTACGTTTCTCACACAGTCGCGAGAAATGCAGGAGCAAGATATAACGACGAAAAAGAGTAGTAGTAGTCGTGCTGCAGTAGCAGCATCAGCAGCAGCTTCGACATAACCTTGAAAGCCGTGCGTGCGCGCGCCAAATCAAAAAGAGAGGTGGAAGCTCTCGGCATGTCGTCGTCGTCGTCGTCGTCGTCGAGCATCAGTAGAAACCGAGGACATCAGGCTGAAACAGCTATGCAGCCTCCGCCTCCACGAGCTGCACAGATGTCTTCCTCAAGTGGTGGGGACGGCGGCGCGGACGGTACCAGTGTCACCCACGTACTGACTTATGGTGAGTTATGAACATATGTATTTTGATATATATGATAATGTTTGTTTTGGAAATTGTGCTACTAAGTACTGCGCGATTGGCCAACTTATATCTTCTTGCTTCTTCTTGGCTCGAGCTTTCCGAGAAGCCGTACGAAAAGGCGAACGTGAGATTCGCGGTATATCGAAGTAGGATATAAAATCGTTGAAGTTTTTTCTCTGAAGTACTTATACATTCTGAGATTGCGCTTTTCCCTGCAACTGCGAGTGTATACTCGATAAATAACATTTTCTGTAACACACGTGTGCGTTGAACAATATTAAGCTATAAGTTGTAATGATATCAATTGAAACTCTATTTTTTAGTAACCTGTGGAATACGCAAATTACAACACAAAAATGTCATTCTATTGACAGCAGGCAAAATTAAGATCAGAAGCTCAAGTATATACCTGCACACAAAGCCACAAAACTCCGTTATATCTCGTCCAACGGATTACAATTTAATCACTGCTTCACGCGATGCAGATAACAATAAATAACTTTTTCTTTTCGCTGCCACCTATAACGGTATTTATCTGTGTATTATATAGGTGTAAGCATATCACACACACATATACACGTGCTGCACACATTCCGTCTCTCTCTCTCTCGCGCGCAAATCAATATAAAAGCATTGCTCTGACAGTTATCGACATTTTTCTTTGTTACTTTATACCTCTCACAGGTACATGTATGTATGTGTGTGAATTTCTCCCTCTTTCTCTCTCTCTCTTACCTTTTTTGTCATTTTGTTTTACACTCTTTTCTCTCTCGGATTGGACGTATAACGTTATACCGTATATTGATTTTATATTCTTCCGTTATATACAGTTTTCCTCGTGTATCCACGTGCTCGCGCACTATAGTAGATATATGATTTCATTATTCTCTTGCATATAGCTGTACATTTTTGGGGAAAAAAAGCTGACGTTACAACAAGAGTTTCCTAACGAGTTTATATCGAGTGCATTGTTATTTGCTGTAGATATGAATACACGGACGGAAAAGTTTACGATCAGGCTCTTAACGAGCAACTTATTAATTTTTCATTTAGAGAGCTGAGAACTGGCATGGAAAATCGATATGATAGACCGTGAGGAAGAGTGTGTCTGTGTGTGTGTCGATGCTGCCAAAAACGTAGATAATTCTAAAAAAAATTATCACATTGAGTTGTGAAGCGAACGAGTAATGCTTATACTTGTAATTGTGATTCATATGTTGAGGATGTAAACAAACAAATATTTATGCACAGCATTTATTTGATCTGACGCAATTGACAGGATATATTTCGCATCAATTGTTCTTTTTTTTATCGTGTTAAATAACGAAAGTTCTATATCAACACTAAAGTCAGGAACGTTTTATAAGTCGTGTTAAAACAAATAATAAAACCTTTCGTTTCATATCACTGTCAGGATTTATGACATTTGGTTTGCAGTGTCGACATTCGTTTCAAAAAATATAAGTATTACATAGTTTGTATAGCTCTGTTATAAAAAAGAAAAACGATATTACATTCCAATTCAACGAGTTGAACATTTTCAAAACTCGTGAGTTTACTGTAAGTTTCACTGATTCAGATTTTGTATCAGATATAATATAGGTCAATAGCTTCACGTCCACAATTATTTAGAGCGGAATTCAAGTATTTAACAGTACTTGAACGTGAACAAGAATTGTTTATTATAACTGCAGAGAAAATAAAACGTGTATAATACTTTTTCACTTCATATATCAGCGTATCATTAGATTAGATACCATTCAATTTTAATTATTCTTCTCAATTTATTGATCCCTTCTACTAATTTCTCGACAATTAAAACTACGAATTTTCGAAATAATAAACTAATGCAATTATTCGCTTGCGATAAAAATAATTGACTGATGCTTTCGTTTATACAAATTGCTAAATCTGCAAGAACACCTCGGAGAGTTAAATACAGAAATTCATCAAATCGTAATAAAGCGAATACTTACTTGCAGTCATGAGCGTCGACGTTCCGTGAGGGAAATAAGTGGCTGGCTCACTTTCTCCAGGACGTTCGGAAGCGGTGCGCGCGAGAGACAAAATCAATCAATCGGAAAGTCGCGCGCGGAAAACGCCGATCGCTATAACTCAGCTATTTTCATCGTAGTTCTTAATCGTATACTCTGTTTGTCGAGCTATTTCTGAATTCATCGCCTCGATGCGCACAAGTTTGTTAATAAGAAATGTTAATTTCTTATAATACTTAAAATATTTCGGTATACTTGCAAATTATTTGCAATGGAAATAAGTGTACATAGGCGTCTAGTTGAAATATGCTAATTTTCCAACGGTGCAGATGAAAAAAAAAATTTAGCCTTATGAATTGCATGTTGTTATTACCGCACTGCTGCACGCGCATATAACACATGATCATTTTTTTTTCTTCTCTTTCCTACATGGCGCTCGCAGGAAGTTACAACTTTGTGCAGAAAACTTTTCGAAACTGCTAAGTGTAATAGCAACTTTACTTTTACGGGAGAATAAGTAAAAACACTAAACTGTTATTATATTCACGCCTTTGAGACTTAATTTGTCTTATTATTACTCAATTAGAATAATACCTGAATGATTTTTAATTAATGAATCGGGAGATAATACATAAAGTTTTGAAAAATGTATATCATCAATACTCCAAATTGTCACAAACGTAAGAATAAACTCAGAACAAAGTTCTGTAAGCTATCGTTGTGTATGAAGAAGATATTATTGTCGCACATGGCCTGGGGTCGACGCTTTTGCAACGACCAATAATATAGCTGCATGCGCGAAAGCCTCAGAAATGATTATTATGCCGGTTTTTAAAGACGTTAAAAATAGCGTTGGCGGTGCATTGCTTCTTGCGTGTGCACGTGAGTAAGAATCTGGGATTTACGTATATACGATTTCTCGGAAGTACCTTGAAAATGAAAAGAGGAGAAAACTGTGCAATATAATTAGGCAAAAGTCTTATCATTCGTGCATCACAGATGCAATTGTGTGTTTTGCTTTTATTTTCAATAAGAAAAACTGATAATAATTATACGTAAAAAATATATACACACATCTAAAGCAATATTAAGCTGTACTGCTCAACGAATTTCTACGTATACATTAAATTTGCTAAATCACCTTTTAGAATTGTGTCAGAAACACACATTTACTACTCAGTACACAGGGAACGTCGAGAGATCTCGCAACTCGTGCCTCAAAAAATTTAAAAACGTGTCTCCTTTTTCCGCGTCACCAAGAATAAGAGGGAGATGGCAAGAGTAGCCAAACGACCTTGGCTTCATTTTCAAAATTGATTTAGCGAGCGCGAGACTTTTATTTTAACCGTGAAGCAGCAGCGCGATTCACGTCCGTGTACCGACCTCCTTAATTTCATTGTGCGCACGTACATATATATGTATACACGTGGTTCGTGTCTCTCACTTCCTCTGAAATCGGCTACCGTCACTTACATATTGAGTCGGTTATATGTATGCGAGTATATTAGACGCCGAAATTTCTATAACTGGTTATATGTGCGAGCTGTGTGTGTGTTCCAGAGTTAACTGACGAGTTTTATAAGCCACTTTTCAACACGTTTCTTTTACATTTTGAATTATACAAATTTTATAGATATGAAATTTTTCAGTCGTTTTTCATACTTTTTAATTTTTGTATAAATGCCTGTATTATAGAAAAACAAGTATCGATAGAATTAATTAAGAGAATTCAATCTAATTAGCATACGAGTTTATAGACGTGTAAAAAAACTCATTCAAATCTCCCTTCACTATATTCCCTTCGGATTCTTTTGAAATGCTTTAGATAGGCTTTAGATATGAATCTGGTATTGAAAACTGGACCCCGAGTAGGTAGAATCCAATTTAATTTAGTCATCATCAGAGGCTGAAATAATTAGATTATTGTATGTGAAGATGCAGACCTGAAAGACGAGAATATTTTTATTTTTCATAAAGTTTAAAGATTTCATATATGTTTCGATCTTCTTGTTACTAGCTCTATATATATATGCAGTATTGTTGTAGACTATAACCGCAATGCGACCGCGGGAATGAAGTCGTTACGAGCTCGTTGCGACGACTTTCACCCGAACCCGGAAAAATTAAACGGATTTTGCGTGTCGACGTACCCGTGACAGTCAAAATGCTTCATAATAAGTTTGACATTTTTTACCGATCTATCTGTTGATTTCTAAGAATTCAGGTAGATTTGCTTACTTTTAATATTGATTTCTGCAAAATTGATTTGCAAACCGAGAACATTGATCCAAATAAAATGTTGAATACAATAAAAAGTATATAAGCCGCTGAAAAGTAATCATTGCAATTAATATTGAAAACAGTTATTCTCGTTTGAAAAAACAATTCGATGGATGATTGCAGAAAACAATTAATATTTTGTCATCGATTCTATCGGATATTTCGTTGGTTGCATCAATTTTCAGTGCGTATGCGCATATCTGTAACGCTTGCGAGTGCATATAATGACGTCAATGAAGATTCGTTTAATAACGCGAGTATATATGCGAGCTCGAGGTTCGTTCGAGTTGAATTTGTCGCCATTGCTTGCCCAAACACAAATTCCACGTCGAATCAGTGAAAAGAAGAATTATTGTATAGCATCTCAGAATTTTTAAGGACATCTTTCATATTCATAATAACATTGAATAAATATGCAAAAAATATTTGTCCCTAATATGCCATGAGAGTAGCAAATGAACACGTGTATATACAAACTACGATAGGTGACTTCGAGTTATAAACATGTTATTCGAAAAGCTTCTAGGTTACCAATAGCACGTTGTTTGCTTTAGCACAATTGCCTCGTCCTACGAACGTACTTTTCGTCTCGTGCAAAACATCAGCCGTCTCGAATCTGCGACTTTCAGAGTGAATCACAGCAGCACATCAGCTTAAAAAATAATATTCACAAATTGACCCCCGTGGATTTTGACTGAGTCAGCGGCATTGTTACGAAAAAGATAATCGAGATAAGGATTCTATCTTGTTGGTTGAAAGGATTTTAGCATCTTTCAAAACAAATGAGGTACGTGATAAAATTACGTTTTGATTGGTGCATATTGTGTTAGTGATTATTTACAGAACAATTTTTAGTTTCTCTCTTTTACTTTTATTACACGAAAATTTTTTTTCAAAAAACGCTTTGTGGTAATAAAAGCATCGATATAGGGTTACTAAATTAGAAGCTTTATCGATCAAAGTATAAAAAACTGACTACGTTATATACATTACGATAGCACTGCTGGGGGCACTTTATTCATTATTCAAATTGATAAAAGCTATGTAGTTTCACAATTTGTGTCGCATGTGTGAGCTTATCAAGTTAAATTTATTGCTGCATACTCCTAATATTGTTATTTTTTTACTCTGTATAGAAATAATTTTTATATTTTGATTACGAAAGGTATATCCAAACATAACAACTTTGTTTAAACTTTAATGGAGCATAAAAGCTTTTTAAACGAAAGTTATAGTATATACAGTGTACTCGGCAGAAAACGACGGTGATCGCTGCGAGCATCACGTAAAAATAGTCCACGAGATTCCAGAGATATTTCTCCCAGTTTACACATCTGCATTTAAATCTATAAAGGGACCATAGGGTGAAATACTATACCACAAAGTTATATACCCCTACATTATTTCTGTTAATTATTTAAATGCATTAAATTTACTCTAAAATGCCGGGAAACCTACTCTACTATTTAAAAATACAAAAAATATTTAATCAAGTGAAAGTACACACGCGAGAAATAAAAAGTTAATCGATATGCAATGCTAAACGAATCAAAAAAACATTTCTCTCTCTTTTTTTTCTCACAAAACTCTATAAGCTCACGGCCAAAAGCCCAAAAGCGCTTGGAAACACGAGCTCCCTAAGCACGAGACATATCCGAAAAAGAGCTGGTGCTGCGCACAAGGCTTGCGCCGCGTGTTTTCCAAATCAGCTGATATAACCGTGGTCTTTCGTCGTAGTGCTGTGTGTATATAAGTGGCATTGCCGTCCAGGAGGGAGGGAGGGTCGGAGGCGGAGGAGAGATCGAGGGGAAGGCGGCGAAGATACGCGCTGGCTCGTTAAAGCGATTGTTATATTTGCCTTGCGTGGACGATCATCGTCTCGCTGCGAAGAACTAAGTATGCGATGTCTCTCGAGGAGAGTTTTAATGCTTCGAGACGTTTGGTGAAAGAAATCGGAGACAAAGTTTTTTTCTTTGAAAGTAAAATTTTTGATGAAATTATACTGCAGGTCGAAGCTAATTATTCTAATTGGTCTGATTAACGACTTTTGAGTAATGTTCTGTCAGCTTTTAGCGTGTACTATATATGTGGAATTGAAAAGTGGTTTATATGGGCTGTGACCTAAAAAAAGCTATGACTTAAAATCTTACCCAATATTACGAATTCTTATGTTATCGGTTGAAATTCAAAGGCTCTCAAATATAATGGTATATCCCTCTACTTGAAAATTCAATAGTAATCTTTTCGTAATGAATACCCAGCACGAAATTCTTTCGAGCGTGCAGATTAACATTCATTTGTCATCGGTAACATCGCAACCGTTACTTCCTGCATCTATGTATATGTGACATCAATCCTCGCATTTACCTACAAGTTTTTTTTTTAAACTGTCACAAATATACTAGCTCTAATTGCTAATTTACTCTCTAAAATAGACATAAAATAAACACTTTTTTTTAGTAATATTCTAAGAAAAAGCACATGACCAAACAAATATTTGTATTACACTGCTGATTTTCTTCGATACGTAGATATACCGCAGAGATAAACGCTTGTACTATTTCCTTATATTAAAACTATCACGAGATTTCGCGGATAAACGCGACTCGAAGCAGCTATATACTCATCAGTCTCGCGTATTTTCATTGCGTAACATAATTTGAAGAATGCTTATCATATTTTGTAAGACGTCTCTCAGACTCTGCGATGTAATCCAACAATTTACTTCCTCTTTCGCTTAATTGCTTCAATTCCTACCTCGCACGCAGCTGTGCGCAATTTTGTATATACCGGCATATATAGCAACAAATGCGTTATATACACAAAGTATAGTATTGCTCAGCTCAGAATTCTATGACCCAAATACCAGAGCAATATATGTATAGTTATTAAATAAAAAATTCTTCCGAATGTGTCTACTATAATATACTCCGGCACCTGATTATCCAACCTACAAACGTGTTCTTCGCGCATTCCTTCACCTCTTAGCAACGAAATTTCTCTCCGTACGAGAAAGAGATTGCATGAAAAATCGTAATCCTCGACGGCCTACCTTCACCTCATTAAAAAACCAAGATCCTCGAAGCCGTATAGTGATCGGGACACGAGAACGTACGCCTCGACACGTGGTACCTATGTATATATGTATGTACATCACGGCTCGCCCTCGGCAACACGAGTAGACGGAAGCAGAGAGGTAGTGCTCCTCGCGCCTGCGCCGATGTTCAGACTGCGCCTCGCGTCAGCAATTTGAGCGCCGTTTATGCTCTGTATTATATACGTATTATATTATAGAGTGTCTCTTTAAAGACACCTTTAAAAATCTCGATCCATACTTATACGAAAACGATGTGGTTGTTTGTACATGAACCAGGATGATCTGTTTGCATTGGCTTATGGATTTTTGTAACTCTAGCCGGAAATACGAGAGCAGACGACGATGTCGGCGCTGTACAACATTTTATATAAAAGGCGTCGAGACGAGCACGTGCGCACGTGTTCAAATATTATATAGGTGTACGTGAGGTTTAGCTATAACATGTATAACTTAACTATTATACAATTAACGTTTAATAATTTAATTACCCTTTTTTTTTTAATAATAAAACTTTTTATAAGAGTAAAAGAATTGTTCTTAATTTAAAATTTCCAAACACGATAAAATTCAACCCTTCACAATGACAATAAAAGTTACCACAAATTTGATTGATCACAAACTTTCGTCCCTATAAATGAATCCGCCAACTTTGCGGTAATTTTTACCATACAGTTTACTCAGTGCAATTTAAAATTATTTATTATAAACTTGAGAGTTAAGCTTAAACACTTGTAAAATATACACGCAGGAAGGAATCTGGAGAATCGAAGAGCTGCAAGCGTATTATATACGGAGAAAGTGAAAAGCCTTCTCTCTACGGCACGCAATCCACACGTGCATATACGTCTGCGTGTATATGTACCGTTGCGAGCACGAATCGGATTCTCCTGTTGGAATGTCTCGCTCTTGTAATACCCCTTTTTCTCGAGTTAAAATACAAAATTCGAATCGCACATTTAACATTTGAAAACAAAGCATATAAGTGAGCAAAGTAATCGCAAAAGTCCAATCAACAACGTATAAAAAGCACAAAAAATTATGCGGGTTACAAGTTAGGCGATGCGTGCGTATACGTGCATACTCGTATACATGTCTGTATATTTATAATATTATATGAAGTAAACGCTGGAAACGAGAGACCAACGCGAAGCGAGCTCCGAAATCGAAGGAACGCGCACATGTAGTGACGTCTGAAGCTTAAACTCACATACAAAGTATACCAATCTGCACATACACACAAGTTTCTTTTTCGCCTGACGTAAAAATTGCGTATATATACACATACGCGACAGACACTCGCTTGAAAGCCGCGCATCGAATATATGTAGACTCGCTATTCGTCGTATGAATACATGCATCGGGATCAGCAGGCAGCGCAGAGTTACGTAATTTCAGACTGTAATGCAGCAGCAGCAGTAGCAAATAGCGCCTAACGAAGGGAAAAAAGTCCCGAGTTGGCAGCCATGGAGAGCATCAGACGACAACCTTAAAAAAAATATATACGAATAACAATTGCCCATGTTGATGCGGATTGAAATCAGTACCTATAGGTATAGTATACCTCTCGTCGTCGCGCCGTGTGAAAAGAGACGCGCACGCGGAGTGATATATACGTGAGTTAAAAAGGGGGAAGTACTGCTATTGAGGTATGGAAAATCCCCTGAAAGGCAAAATTTTACCTGATATTGATACTAAGTAACGACAATATTTCGTTTGTCGCGACTTTTACCGCGGGGTAAAATTTGCCCGGACCAATTATTTCGAAACCTCAATAAACGCCCACTGGAAGGGAATCCCCAGATTCCGTTATGAAATTCATAATATTCCGTCTCCGTTTTACAACTCTCTTTCTCTGAAAAGGGGAGGGGAGGGCGGGACAACCCCCGCCGGCGCGCGACGACGAGATTATAGGATATGGCCGGCACCCGGACTACTTATTGTATACCTATATTTGCCAGGAACTGGACTTTATTATTCCTGCCTGGAGACATCTGTGCTTGAGTGATTTATAATTGATGCGTCTATACAGCTCTTTGTTATTAGCCAAAACTTCTGGAAAATCAAAGTTATAGGTGCTATAACAGGATCTTGCGCGCGACGACGAGATTATATAGGATATGGCCGGCAGCCGGACTACTTATTGAAAATGGAAAAACCCCCCAATTATTAGCCAAAACTTCTGGAAAATCAAAGTTATAGGTACTATAACAGGATCTTGAGTTCACAACAAGTGTCACTACGCGCGACAAGGATTTCGCAGAGTCGACGACTGACTCATGCGTGAAAGCTTTTTATCCGCCGGAGATTCCGAAAATCGCTACTCACACACAGGATTCTCGGCGCACACCGATATCAGCCCAGATCCAAGAAATCGATCCTATATAATTCTCTCTCGACCCAATTCTACGTGTATGTATAAGTAATAAAGCATCAGAAATATCGCGAAAATTGCGTATGTATATACACACACACACACATACACATATATAAACAAAGTGATAAATGCAAGAGCCTGCGTATACGAAGTGTATACTCGTATATACAGGCGCAAAATTGGCGCGCGCGCGCAATACGAAGGTCGGAACGCAGTAAGCGCCCCGGAGTAGAAATAAAACTTACGGCGACGTCAGGGCCGGATAAAACATAAATCCGGCCGTAACATCATTTTACACGTACAAATCTCCGGCATGTAATGGAGTAAACTTCCGGGCCAGATCAGGTGCCTGATTTTGTAGTTATTTAAAATCGAGTTTTTTAATTTCTATTAAACATATCGAAATTTATTGCTTCAATATTTCGAAGTACCATCCGGATGCTGCTTCGAAAAACAGTAATAATGCCTAGGTTTTTTTAATATCTGACGATTTTCTAAATTTTGATAATTCTCCGATGTCAAGTACTAAATAATTTTCTGAGCATCCCGGATCCGGCCCGGAGTTTTACCCTATTACATACCTGATTACGGTCCTGATCAGGGTATCGGATCAGGGCCGGTTGGTTAAGTCCGGCGTGCCGTACCAAAGTTCTACTCGGGGCGGAGCAACAGGGCTCTTTCTCCTCCCTCTCTTCTCTTTCTCGAAGCCAGTGTAGTATATAGTAGCCGAAAAGTGGGGGTAGAGGGAGAGAGAGAGAGAGCCGTACGAGAGCAGTGTAGTATATAGTAGCCGAAAAGTGGGGGTAGAGGGAGAGAGAGAGAGCCGTACGAGAGCGGTGTAGTATATAGTAGCCGAAAAGTGGGGGTAGAGGGAGAGAGAGAGAGCCGTACGAGAGCGGCGTGCGACACAAATGTGTCAGTAGGATAGCGCAGCTCGAGTGCGCCGCATCTCTTCACGGCCTCTCTCTGTCTCCTAGAAAAATTAAACATATATACACTCTTTCTGCATCAGCAGTAGATTTTCCGGTTGAGTTTTCGGTTGTGTGTTATTGTGATAACAAATAAATAGTACACTCATCGAGTGCGTGTTAGTAATATACATTATACATAATACTGGTGCCGGTTCTCTAAATAAAAAGTGCTAATATATCTCAAAGGATATGTGTGACTGACGTGCGTGCAACGAAGACGAGTAGATCGGACAACTTCGTCGATAAAGGAGATGACGGGGTCGAGGTCTATGCCCAACTGAGAAGGTACATTTACTTCTCCCCCCAATCAGTCGTTTTCAAAGCACCGATAGCCAAGTCACATAGACGACGAGCTTGAAGATCATCATGCCTCTCATGGCTAAAAATCTATCGGATGCCGGTTCCTCGATCGAGGAGGTGACCGGCAGGTTGACCGCGAAAAATTCCGAACACGAGAGCGGATACTTCGAGGACGGAAGCGATCTGGAGGAACGTCGAAGGACAGCTACGCAATCGGCTGAGTCTAGTGGATGGTCATCGTCGTCATGTTCGAGATCTTGCGGACTGACTAAGGCGATAAACGAACTCGATGTTAGAGACTCGCCGGCATCACCGGATCCCGAAGACGACGAGGAGTATAGACGCAATGATTGTCGAGAAGGTGAGTCTTGTTTTTTGGGGTTAAACATTGAAGTTTGAACACAGAGGTTTTCACGGTTGTAATAATACAACGTCGTGCTCTATATTATACTCTGAAATCGAGAGACTCTTTATAATAAGCTCGATAGCCATAAACGACTGACGTCTCCCTCGAGATAAAGGTATACAATTACGAGGGCTTAAATGACATGTATATCAGGTATAAAACTTTTTACAAAGTTACGTGTACACGTCTATACTTGTACCTATATACGAGCATCAGTTGTTTGTTGTTCGCATCGCCTATAGACCAGGAGTAATTAGTGTATAAAACGAAAACAAAAAAGAAACGCGTCTTCATCAATCAAATCGATCGCGACTAAAAGATTATTTTAGATTCCTCTACTGTTACCTCACACAGGCACCAGTTACGAAACCAAGCCAGCCAATTTGTCTTCCATTTCAATACATACACGACACGTCGTTTTCAAACTTTAACAAGCTTCATATATTTATATATACTCAAGCTCTTAAATATTCTCAATACATATAACTAATATGAAAAAAAAAAAAATCATCAATTTTAATATATACCTGCAGCGTTACGCGTGCAAATATTCGAGTTAAATATAACTCTCTCCTGCACCACACAAACGAGTGTATTATATACCGCACGATTTTTTCTTTTTATTTTCATCGCAACGGCGCGCCGTGACTTCGGACCGCGATAATATTGATACAGTTGTGCACTTGGAGAGGGAAAGAAAAGCTCGACGAGATATATAAGTACATATTCTCGCAATTAAAGTTTCATTGACCCGTCACATATGAGAATCGAGCAACGTCGCGCAAACTTCTCTAGACCTTTAAAAACCGGAGAGAAATCGTCTGCTCCGAAGGAATTGGAAAAAAAAAAGAACGGCAGGTGGCGGTCCGCTAGGAAGCACTTATGTTGTGTACCGCCGAGGTCACAGCTGCTGATGAATGAACGAGCGGAATACCTATGGGGGGCTATATAACACACCGAAAATACATCAGAGCTTATATAGTTTTATTAAAATTGTTTGAATATGCTTCGAGTATATTCTATTACGTGATACTTTGTTTTTTTACGTAATATCCTACAAATTTATTCTAAGCTATTGTACATAATTTCAGTCACCGTGAATCGCTCAAATTTTATCCTGTTACGCATTCAAGCGTCGTGTTAGAAATTTAATTTATAAAAAAAAAGTGTATTGCAACAAGGGACGCAAGAAAAATCATCATCGTCATCATGAAAGAGAGAAAGCCGCGTGCGCAAATGTATACATCCACGTGAAAATCGAGTGCTGCTGCTGCTGCTGCAGAGAGGCGGTATAATATCTAACGCTATATAACCAAGGCCGAGCGCGAGAGCGGGCCTCGAAGTTCCAACGCGGCGCTGCTGGCTCAATGTTAGGCACGCGCCGCTAGACACGAGCGCAAGGCGAAGGCGCGTGTGCAGCAGTGCTTTGTGTGTACGACGTTGTTACACACAAAGTCGTTCTCTCTTTTTTTTTTTTTATTCTTATATTGTTGTTGGTCGGCGGAAGTTTGGTTTTTCGCGCGCGCAGGGGCTCTTTTTATCGGTGGTCTTTATACTTATATGCGTGTAATTCGATCGATTGATTTTCTGGAGGTCGTAGTTTCTTTTTATTGCGATTTATACTTCTTGCTTATATTTGAAGACAGAGAGAGAGGGAGATAAGGTACAGACATAGGAAATTAAATTCTAAAATTTTTTTCGTATGTGATGCCATTACATCGAAGTGTACTTGTGCGAGAAATCGTACGTAATGACGAGTGTTTCTATGTAAACGAGTTCGACGCACTGATAAGGACCGACTGATAATACATGTAGCGTAATTAAATTTCGCGCGAGTTTATAATTCAATCGGATCGATAATCGTCAAGAGAGCAGAATATCCTGTATATAGCGAGAGAGAATATAACAAAGAGCGAGTTAGGTAACTCCCGACGAAGTTATTTTCTTTTTTTTTTTCTTCTTCTTCCGCGACGACCACTGCGACAAAAATATTTCAGTCGACTTGCGACACGCGATTTCGTTATGTACTTGTGTATATGTACACCAACTCGAAAACTAAATCATCGACTTTTCTATTATAATAAATTTATAGACACAAGTGCCGCTGCTTCTCGACGTCTATAATCATAATATTCTACTTGAAAAATACCATACGTTTATGTATTATACACAGACAATATTGTTTTGCACTAAGAACTTGTCAATCAGCGTTAATTGGACGTTTTTCGCTGTCGAAACACAAATGTATAAACTTTAAAATAACACGGTCAAACAAAAACTGCGGCATCAGTGAATTGAGTCTTAAAAAAAAAAAATTAAACGAAGTATATAGGAGCAGTTTCGTTTCGACACGTGCAATGCGCTGTGTGGACGACTGATAACACCAGTGTTTACAGCGGCGATACGTACGCGACTGAGCTCGAAATTGCCGTGTATACTGCAGCGATCGCTTGTTTTTTTTTTTTTATTTTCGGAAAATCGATTTTTGCGTTACCTGATCGGATTCTTCGCGTTTTCAACTATAGTTTTTCAATAAAAAAAATTATTGATATTGTTTGCACTTTAGCGGCAAATTTAAAACGGTCGAGACGGCACAGTCTTTTCGAAAAAAGTCGATCGCGTATAGAAGTTCGTTTACCCCAAGAAGTACACAACAAGATCGGGTATTATCTACAAGGCAAATTAAATTCGTCAAGGACAACGAAAACAATTCGGAATGCAAAACGACGCGTTATATTCAGCTTATATGCACACTAAAGTTTCCAGTCATCAGTGTATATAACGTAAACCTGAAAATAAATAACAAACAGAAAAATACACAAGGATAAGAAAGTCCTGCACGTATCGGTCTCGTGATGTACACATCATGAGAGGAGGTCAAGCTTGGGCTTAATGAGCCTCTCTCTGTCGAAAATCGATAAAGCCCGACAAAAGAAAGAGTCATCGTTCG
The DNA here is from genome assembly GCA_900474235.1 of Cecidostiba semifascia. NCBI lineage: Eukaryota > Metazoa > Arthropoda > Insecta > Hymenoptera > Pteromalidae > Cecidostiba > Cecidostiba semifascia. Next base: position 14,243 of record UCQR01086644.1, on the reverse strand, counting down.
ACCGATAATGCATAGTCTCTCTCTCTCTGCCTGATCCCTTGAGAAATCGGCTGACGACTCAGGAAAATGCGTTGTTCTCTCTCTCTCTCTCTCGAGGTGTTATTGTACAAATAGCTCTCGTTGGAAAATAGAATCGTAGGATGGAAGCGAGAGATGTGCAACCGTGCGTCAATGAGCCAAGCGTTTGACGCACAGTGTCTATAGTATACAAGTTCACATCTATGAATCTGATGGGAGTAAACAAAATTTTTAATAGCGCTATATATATTTTTATTATTATTTTCCGTTCTATTATATTTTTCAACAACAAATCATCCGCGCGTTTTTAATTACACGTCATTTTTTCAAATCAATCAGCCGCTACTAAACAACTAACGGTTTCCACGAACGTCGTCGTCGTCGTGCCTCAATATAGGTACTATCGCCGAACGTGCGCTTGTGTCTTTATATTATATATACACACATACGTATATAACGCTGCAGATACACACACACAGAGAAGATCCGAAGAAAAACAAAGCGATAATCGCGTGTTGCTAGGAAGTATTGCCGCAATTCACATGTCGTCCCGCGCCGCCGTTAGAATTTGCGATAGCTGCAGAAGAGATAAGAAGAGATTCGAAGTATATAAGTCGCCATTGTCGTCGTGTGTGTCTTATACAGCTATTCGTGAAAATCAAGAAGCAGCTGTAAATTCACAAGACTCGAATATTATATTTTCGATTATCCACAAATTTTTCAAACTGTTGAAAGTTCGCTTTGACGTCACAGACTACTGGTGACGATATACACCAGCGCTTTTTTTTTTCTATTTGCCGCACACATCATGCAGCTTGACGTCAGAGAGAAGATATTGTGTGCATCGTCTGCGTTATATTTCCCATGGTTTCCGCCCATCGAAGAGAGTATCGTCCCCCAAAAGACTGTATAATATAAAACAATGCGCGCATCCCGTATTAGTATTTATATACCTATCCATAAACCGTCGCGTCGGTATTTATATTATAAACGCTCATTTCTAGAGAAAGCTTAGAAAATTCAAATAACAACAATCGTCAGACAACGGCGTCTCTTTCTAAATGCGTCCCTTCGAACAATACGCATATAATAATATTACAGGGAAATTGTGTCTGTCCGCGGCTTAGCTTTGAAATAAAGCCGAGACTCCATATCCAAAAGCTCGTAAACTTGTAAATAAGGGTTGCTATATACATGCCGGGCGATAATCACCCGCTGTGAGGGAGGGTCAACCTTGACTACCTGGACGCTTTTGCGTGCGGTGTGTATTATATATGTATATACAGGTATATAGAGACGGACATCACCTCATATTTACGAAAGTTGAATGCCATCGTATACCGAGATATTTGCGTGAGAGGGAGAGAGAGCACAGGGTGACTGAACCAGTGAACGACCGATACGACAGAGAAGGAGAGAGAGAGAGAGAGAGAGGAATATCCTATATATTCTCTCTCTCTCTCTCTTGACAAAGAAGAAACGCTGCAGAGTTTTTGCAGTTCGATTTAGCAAATATGTCATTTCCGAAAATAGCGACGAGGCGCTGCTTTGTGTGTTGGCCGTTGATTAATTTGGCCACCTCGAGAGAGAGAGAGAGAGGAGTGAGAGACACAAAGAGCGTCGAAAAAAACGTATTTTTTTTCTCTCTCTCTCTCTCTCAACTCTGAGAGATTTTACGTTTCAAAAGTACGATGTTCACTCCGTGTATTATAAGAGTATCGCGAGATTTTCGTATTAGAGTAGAAGCTGATCGCATTATTTTATTACAGTAATAATACACACAAAAGCGCGCTGCGTAATTTACGATATAATCGTCTTCGTCGCGTCGGCGAAAGAAAAGGGGGAGGAGAAGAAGCAAAGGTCCCCGGTTGCAAAGGCCTAATAAAACCTAATAAGTCCGGGTGGAAATACCTAATAGGAATTCAATCCTATGCGGTTTCTGCACCCGGACTTATTGGATTTTATTAGGCCTTTGCAACCGGGTCCCTCACCGGCGCCGAAAGTCTTTCAAAGAAGCGTAAAATAAATTCGCCGGATTATCCGTACCTCGTTGTGTCTGTGTGTATACATGCCGAAGAAAAAAAAAAACACATTTTTGGCACTTCCAAACGATGTGTTGAATACGTTATTCGGACGAAAAATTCTTGACTCGCTCCCCGGCAACAGTATACGCGTCTAAAATGCTCTCGCGTCAAAGTGATGCTCGAATAGTGTAGGAGGCTGATGCACATGCCATCTGCCATCCAACACGTGGACGGCACTATTTATCTGATGCACACCATGTGTGATGCTTCTCTCTGCTGCTGCGGGCGCGTATGGCTATTTAAACGAGACTTTTTTGCTTCCAGGTGCAAGGGCTACTATATAATACTTTTTAGAGAATTTTTATTTTTGTTTAACGTGTTTATTAAACTTAGAATTCATTATATGCATTGCGTAATTCGATGTGTTATATTATGCACCGCGTGTTTACTCTCTCGAGCTATATTGAATAATCGACAATGGCGATAACACGCGCACGAATATTATAAGCTACTCTCTTCTATTATGATAAGTGTCGTGTACATGTACACTCTTTTTTTTTCTCGTATCAATATAAAAATGAATTTCATCATATAACTTTCACCTCACACCGGGGAATTTCTTATAATTCTACTTCTCTGGAAAAATTACACTACTGAAACTTTCATCCGACCTTGACAGCACAAACTCTAAATCTGCGAATCATCTCGTTTTTAATTCAGTATCTCTCTTTCCCCGGAATCTCTCTCTCTCTCTCTCTTTCGAGTTATATAGACGGAAAATAAAGCGAACCTTGGCGAATGCAAATATTCTCGCGATCTGCGCACGTGTGAGCCTCATCGCGTTTTCCCGGAAAAAGAGCAGCAGTAGATGCGAGCTTTGTGTCGCGACACAAGGTAATCGAGCTGCTGCTACTGCTGCTGCGTCGAGAGGAGGTGTATAAATATTGCAGTTTTCCTTTTCACCATGTATATTGCTTTTTTGAATTTTTTTTTCTCAAGGCTTTCGTTTTTTCGCGAAACCAATCGAAATATGATTCTTATTATAAGACCTTATTTTTGTAAAAAATTGTCGATACATGATTTTGATGACGACGAAGAGATTTCGAGAAAATCGAATGATGCGTGTGCATGATGATGGGAGATTGATGAACGAAAAGACTGTCTGTGAACGTTTGGAAAATCGCGCGGCCTTGACAGCAAAGCTCGAGAAATCGATGAATCGATATTCCGGCGTTATATGCGCTGACCTTGCAATTTTTCAGTTATCACTTAGCGTACATACATGTGTATGTGAACATACACACGCACACCTCGCGCGCAAGTGCGCGCGTACTGAGCATTCGCATGATTGATTGCCTGTTTTTTCGAAAGCGATAAATATATAATATAACGCGCTGCGTCAAAAATTATTATTATTCTTTAATTTTTTCTTAAAAAAAAAAAAAAAAAAAAAATGCGTGCATATTATAATACTTCGTTTCGAATTCGATGTAAAACTAAAAGCTTGAAGATAATTTCGTTTGAATTTTATACAGTTTTTCAGTTTATCGTTGATAAGCCGCTCGCGGAAGGTCACGACCGTGTTTCAAAAATAAAATAAAAAAACCATCGCGCTTTATCAGCGAGACAAACGCGGTGTGTGCGCGTATATATATATCGTATATTATATATACACATGACTGCGGGTCCTTCGAAATCTCTGCGGGTAACCTCATTTCTGTTATTGTTGAAAATGAAAAACATAATAATAACGCGCCTCATCCTAATTAATAATATTTTCAAACTTTACGAAAGCAGCGAAATGTACATATGATAAAAAGGAATCTTCCTTTCACTCTCTCGAACTTTTTTTTTTAAATAATCTATCAAAAACATTCCGAGCTTTCTCTCACGACTATATAGACCAAAAAGTCTCTGTAATCTGACCAATGCAGATAACGTTTACATACACTGCTGATGCATCAGCCGTAAAAGATATAGGTCTCTGCGTGTCTGGAGTTTTCCGACCGAAAGACACTTCCTCTATCAGTTATCTATTATATAATAGATATTCTGCGAGTTTTCCAATGTATACAATATAATCCACCGAATTCTCAACTATAATGAAAACAATTTTTTTCTTTCTGGTGAGTGTAAAACAAGTCACAACCGAAAGTATATATTATTATAAAACAATATACCGTTATGAAAATAAATCGGCCGGTCTCTCTCTCTCTCTTTAATCAGAGGTAACAAAAAACTCTCTCGTTCTTATCACTTTTCTCTCTTCTGTCTGTGCTCACGTCTGTGCAACGACGGCGAAAAGGCATCCCGTCGAAAAGGAAACGACGTCGCCGGGGCAGCAGCAGCAGCAGCAGACACACTCTCCGCGTGGTGTGTGTTGGATAATAGCATTATACCACCGTTACGCCGGCGAGACCCGTTATCGAGCGACCTAAAAGAGCCACCGGCTCTCTCTCTCTCTCTCTCTCTCTCTCTCGCGCCAGAGAGAGTATATAGGTGGCGTATTATACAGCGAGTAGACGTTCGCTCGATTTTTTTTTTTTCAAAGATTCTTTGTACTTTTTTTTGTGTGTGTGTGTGTGTGATCAATTAAGCAATTACTGATGGGGCTATATTCTTCATAGTAGAGTAGATACTTTCACCTAAAAACTGCTATAGACGCGTGTACGTTGCGGCTTTTTGATTTTTCGAGACAAAGGCTCTTTTCAATTATTATACCTTTCACGAAGGACGCGTTTTTATAGGTTGAATTATATTATAAAGGTAGTGTTCTTTTACGAAATTATACAATTAACGTTAATTGAGAGGAATTATATACACTCGCGGCTCATCGCGATTAATACTTTTTCCAATTAGAGACATGAAGTGTGTGCTTTTAATTAGAAAACGCGCTATATACTCACAGAGAGAAATGAAAATCTCGGCTGCCGGCACTTCCTCTAACGAGAGAAACTCCCGATCCTTACAATATACGCACACATACACACACAAGTCTCGGGATTCCCCTCTTGCGTATGTATATGAAACAAGGAAATTCCCTTTTCAAAACTCTCCGCGCATTAATTTATCCTTTTGCCCTTGACTTCTCCGCGCGGTATTTCCCGCAAAGAAGTGAAAAAAAAAGAAATAACGGCATATACAATTCGATGGCATCTCGATAAGGTATATAGTACATACTCACAGGGAGTCAATAGCCGAATTACAGTTTCGAACTTCCGGTTAACCATCTAACTAAAAACAAAAAAAAAAAAAAGAAAGAAAGAACAATTCTCTCTCGCTCATCATTAATTCTCGTATATCATCCTTTACGTAAGTCGATAATCTCGATTGCGCAACAGAGACACGGCGATTACCGTCCGCTATTTTCTCCGCGCGAAGGTTTTCCGAGGAGACTACTTACTACTGTGCTGACCTTCAACTTGTATGAGTTTCCAGAGAGCCGCCGCGTGTATATATATATATATATATATATAGTGGCTACTGTTCTCTGTGTTTCATGCACACGTGTAACTTTGCACGTAAGTCGTCGTTCACACAAAGGATCACTCGCAAGAGAGAAAGAAAGACACTACTGCATCAGTAGTCGGGTAATGAGCGTCGTATAGAGATTATACATATATTACAAACACAAGTCGTTAAGCGTCTTGATTTGCAAAGTGTGTCTTTAATGGCTTTTAACGAATTTCTAACGACTCCGAATTTCGGGGGAATTAATAGCCTCTGCATTTGTGTATATAATGACTCCATCTCTCAGGAAATCAGTGCTGCAGCTGTCTTTTTTTTATAGAGAACAGGATATCGGAAGAGGCTATAATTAGCATCCCTCTGTGGCGTCATTATTTGACGTCAGGATATAAAACATATTAAACAATAGTGCAGTACTAGTGTCGTGACGATAAAAATCGTATCAGCCAATAATTGCAAGCTCGTAATATATTCGAATGTTTAATATAATCAAATTACTTGTTTGTACGTCCGAGAGTATAGTGCGAGGAGGGTATAAAGAAAAAAAAAAAATAAGGAAGATAAACAGTCGAATATTATACGCTCGACAACGATGTGTTTTTCACTTCAAATCGATGCGAAGCTCTCTCGACCTTGGTAATCTCAGCGCAGCGCGACAAACAGC
>UCQR01086641.1:13251-26827 GCA_900474235.1 Cecidostiba semifascia | reverse complement strand
CTGCTAACGAGATTAATTGCTCGTGAGAGAGGAAATTTTTTTGATTTTAGCTACTGCTTATATGCGCCTATACTTATACATATAAGAGCGAGTCGACTGTTATCCGATCGTTAAGATACAAGGTATATGCAACAATCATAGCCCGAAGCTTCAGTATTATATACCTCGTATAATTTTCTGAATAAATCACGGATCTATATACCTGATGACCTCGTATACGTACAACAATTCTATCGCGCGCACCGATCCAAAAGAACAATTCCGCCCACCGTATAATACACCGATAATTAATCGATATCCTTATCATCGCAAGCTCATCAGATATCCTATATATGTAAAAAGAAAATAACACAGCAATTATAAGTCACTAAACCAACTCGCTGTGCTCTCAAAGACAAAGAGAGCGAGTATATACATACAAAGCGTCGGCATCGTTATGACATTATAAACTCCGCCACAGCAGCGGCTATGAGCGCGTACACGGAGAGTCGCGCTGTGCAACTGCGTCTCGCAGTAAATAAGCCGTTCTATCCACCGGAGCTATAGTTTCGCGCGCGAACTGTTGCTCTCGCTCTGCTTCTATGAGGTGTATGAATATACGCGACACACGCAGACGGTGTAATATAGAACCGATAGAATATATAGTATATAGTCGCGAGCGTTAATTTAAAACAAAGAGGATTAAATTTGATGAGAATTATTTTAACGCTAAGAAGTATTTTTTCAATATACTGTCTCTGTGAAAAAATAGTTTACGATGGATAAAAATTCACGCGCATCAGCTGCAGTAATAATAAAAAAATACACCGATCCGGAGTAGGCAAACAATTTATTACAACCGCCGGATGCGTCGATCTATAAAAGCGTATATACAGCAATGCTGTTGCTGGAAGTAAATAAATAACCGAAACTTTGACGATATGCATATCGAAGAGCGACGAATCTCAGTGTATAGCAACGAAAACACGGAATATTACGACATATATTATATTATACAACAACGGGGAGAGAAAGCGAAGAGCTGCTCTAGACAAACAGTCGTCTGCACAAAGCCATTACTCGAAATAATACTTTACGAGAGAGAGAGAGAGAGAGAGAGAGAGAGAGGGAGAGAGAGAGAGCGTGTTTATATATACGGAAACTCGTCGACGTTAATTGCAGCGAGGAGTCGCTCGAAAATTCGCGCGAAACGGGCAAACGGAATAATTGCCTCGACGCGCGCGCCCGTAGTTTTCCTGAAAAAGCAAAGTTGCGCTCAGGCTTATTTACATTCGCAACTTTTCAGCAGGCGACGCGTCTCTACTGTTATATATACATATATACACACACACACACATCAAGCGACACTATGCGCAAAGAGGCGCCAAAGTGAAAAAGTTCGGGCGGAATCAAATTTTTCTCGCGCGCGAGCGTTTTTTTTTTACGTCCTTCTTCGTCTCTCCTCTTTTTTAACGCCAGCTCGCGCTCAATTATGGATATGCGCCGCGCGGAAAAAGTTTGCGAGAGAGTGTATATTTGCAATTTTAGAGTGCCAAGCCTTGCTTTTTTTTCAAGCGTTCTTAGCGAGAAGTGATATTTCAAATTATTTGCGCCGGATCTTTTAATTCTTCGTCTGTTTTTTTTTCTTCTTCTAATAATCTAATAATCAGAGACTCGTGTAAGAATTACTGTAATATATACGTGTGTACTTCCGCCACTCGGCAAAGTTCTTCGGTTAGAATCATAAATCTCGCGCGGACGACTTTAGCGAGTCTTTCGTGCGCGTGAAATAAAAAGGGCCAAGAGAGAGAGAGAGAGAGAGAGTGAGCGAGAAGTTTTTCCCCCTTTTAAGGTTTAACTTTTCACTTTGCGCTTTTACGCCGCGCGACGATCGATTCTGTCGTGGCCGTCGTCGTCGTTCTTTCCTTCTTCTTTTCCCTACTTCCTTGAGCCCCTGAGCCACGTGTGACCGTCGTGTCCCAACGCGCGCGTGTCTGATACCTTTTTCTCCCTCAAGAGTTTTTTTTCTCCTCCTCCTTCTCTATCTTCAACTCTGTTTTTAGAAGCGAGTTACGTCAGTCGTCGGTCTTATCTCTCCTTCCGTTAATAGGTTTGATACAAGCGGGTTCGATTATTACTTCTAATTGATACGAGATGTACTATTTCTTTTTTATTTTTAAAACGTAGAAGATAATAATAATAATAATAATAATAAAAGCAATTACCGTGTATTTTGGGCGTGAAAGCGCGCGTGGCGTCCGCTTCCGAACGTCGACAACAGGACTGCCTCAGGTTTACCTGAAACCAAAAAGAGAGTGAATTACGCCGAGATTTATCGAGAGGTGTGATGTGATGGGTTGTTATTATTGGATGCTGAATATATATTTTAGTATAAAGTATTTTTTTTTTCATTCGTCATTTACGCAATCATCATCCCCTACAACGACAAAGCCTCTCGTCGTACATCACTAAGCCGTCATTTTCCCGTTCTCGCGGATGAGACGCGCATCACACATCAGAGAGAGAGAGAGAGAAAAATTGTTCTCTCTCGAAACTGGGCTGATTGTGATTTACGATCGTCACGTGCTCTCTCCCTCTCGCCAAGAGAGTAGATGACGTGCTGCCGCGGTTTTACAGCTGGTAATCATGGACAATGGGTGTAGGAGAGCAGCAGCTATACGTTCGATTTTTTTTACGCTTCGCAGTAGATTCGTAAATCACTCTGGCGAATGCCAGTTTTACGGCTGTAAGAATATAATCGTTGCGCGGAGATTATCTCATGACGCTGTACGCGTGTGTGTAGTTCTGGGAAAGTGTAACTTTTGCGTAACCGGCGGCCGAACATTAATATTGAAAAAGAATGAGCGATAAAAAGTTCGCCGACGAAAGTTGAAGCGCGAGAGAAAAGCAAAAAAAAAAGGAGCAAAGTCCTCGTGAAGAGGAGAGAAAAAAAAGTAGAAGAGAAGACGCTGATCGCGCTGAAAAGGCCATTAAGGCGTATATAAAAGAGACCATCTCTCCTCTCGGTGGTATCTATACATATACTCAGTTACACACTCGAGGCTCATTAATGTTCCGGCAAAGTTTGAGGCGTCGAGAAGACACTGACGTGTCCTTTTGTCATCGAATCACACGCGGCATCGAGCGAGAAATGTGTCCACATTGTTCCCCGATGGATTCTTTCGGTCAAACTTGCTGTTTGCACACATCAGCCCGAATGGAATTTGCAATCGATACATATGGTTCGTCGTCATCTATGTGGAAATAAATAAAAAAAAAACTCCCCTGAAAACTCATCAGAGTCACCTACTTCGGAAGATAACCAATAAAAACACTCGATCGATTCGAGAAGCAGCAGCAGCCTCTAAGAAAGTTATTACGCGGACAATGCCACTCGTCCTCTCATCTCGATCCGCGCGCTGCAACAGCTACGAGAGGAAAAATTTTCTCGATAAAAGGCTGGCTATTTTTTTTTTCTTTTTATCTAGGACGCGCCAAACTTAATTTTCCTTATTAAGAGCCTCCCCAGTAGCGGCTCTAATTTAGTTAAGCTCAGACGAGCTAGCTATCGATCCAGTCCCTCAGGCCGTATAGTCGAATAAATACGAGAGAGAAAGAGAAACGGGGGAGAAGCGACTCAAGGGGCCGATAATTATTTACAACCAATCGGTCGCACCGCTGCTGGTGTGTCTGTGTACATATCGTCAGGACTTGTGATATCCTCTGCTGTCGATTTGGGCTTTGAGAAAACTCCGAGGAATTATTGCGCTTACGATTGGACGCATCGAGGGCAGATTTCGTGAGGATTATAAATCGTATTTATTGAAAATTTTTTTTTTATATTTGGCCGATAAGTTTGAAGTAAATTTACAATAATAATCGAAGCTTTTAACTCGGTATCAAACCTCGCGCGAATTGAGAAAATAATGACGAGATTAAAATCAACGTTTACACAACGACCTAAATCACGAGGGAAAAAAAGTGTTCGATTAACGGCTTCATTATCAGCGCACAATATCAATCGTATACTCTCTTCCCTATTATACGATATTTCAAACACGGAACCCGCGCATTCGCAAACAAACAAACAAACAATGACCAGCGAGTTATTATTTTCTCTCCATCACGCGTCGATGCCCAGAGAGTTACATACACTTCCCGGAAGCGTTGGAATAAATATTTGCACTTTCGCAGCAGGTGAACCTCAACACAAAAAAAAAATAAAAAAAAAATTTCATCGCTTCAATGTGCAGCTAGAGATTTAATAAAGCCATTATCATCCCATATCCGACACACAATAGACAGTCTCTCTCTTTCAGGCGCATTATATGCACCGCTGCGAAAGCGCCGGCGCCGCCGGAGTTTTGCGGAAACGGGGCCAACACCTACGCGAGAGGAGCGAGTCGCGCCTGATTAAACGTCGGGAGTGGCGGCGAGTCGGTAATAGGAGAGCCGCGGAAAAATTCGAGAGGATTTCGCGCGTGCAGCGAGTGGGATTTCAGGTTTACTGTGATGAGTTTTCAAAGTGCACTATACTACTGCTCGAGGGTAAATCGAGAGATAGATAGAGAGAGAGGGAAAAGTTTTTAGTGCATTTTTGGTCTTTCTTTTGTATCGACAGTGTATATTGTAGTCGATATATTTTATCGAGTGTGTCGCAAGGATTACTTCGATGAATTCGACCTGGATTTTTCACAGACGTGTTCTTGACACGAAAATATTTTTGGTATTTCAGTTTCTTATCCTTATCTTCAAAGAAAGTCGACATTTCGCTAATTCAAAGCGTGTACGAGAATGTTTCCCCCCAACTTGTACGTACACGACTACACTCGCATGTGACTGTATACAGACGTCGGGAAATCAGGACATAGCTTGCATAATTCAATTTGCTCGTGCAAACACGATTTTTAGTTAAATTTTCTAGATTATTATATAAATACAATTTGGCGAAGCCACATCGATTAACGCCCCGGGCAAGAGAAAATCCAATTACCCTTCCGTCCATCCAAATCCAAAGCAAATTCAATTTATAACGAGAAACGAAGGTAATAAATTTCGGAGCCGTCCATAAATTCACTTCAGATTCATCCGCACGATCCATCCAAAATTGAAAAGCATCCAGCTATATACCTCCCACGAAAAGCAAATTGCTAATCCCCCGTGGCTACTGATCCACCCTTCCTGTATAACTCGAGATTTTCCGTGTATACATAACGCATGGAACTCGCGTCACGCGAACGAATTTTCCAGCTGTAAGAGAGCGACGGATCGAGAGGGAAATCGGGTAGTCACGCGACGCCTTTTGTTTTTCTCTGCGATGATGATGATGATGATGACTGGGTTGAAGCCCTTGACCTGCTACTACTGCTGGCTGCTGCTAATTCACAGTGTGTGGGAAGAGAGCTCTGTGGTGATGCCCTTTGTTTAGTGGGAGGAGTATGTGTGTGTGTGCGTGTGTCTGTGGTTCGTGTTGCGCTTTGAAGTGTTTTAATTTTTTCTTTTGTTTGTTCAGACACTCGTTGATTTTTTTATGCGTTTGAAAAATTTTGTAGGATATAGAGTCGCTGAATGAAAAATTCAGTCGTCGACGACGTTAATCAGCGTCTGACACAATTCGTACTTTTTCCAGCTCGTCGCATTAAGAACCGATAAACCAGCGCCACGACAAACGCGTATAATTGGGTTTTATCGTAGTTGCTTCGTCGCGCCAAAGCTTAATCTAGCGAAACGACGACACGCGCGTGAACTAATTTACAAAAGTTACTCGGCTAAAGCGCTCTCTCTCTCTCTCTCTCTCATTTTTTCACTCCCGAGACAGCAAAGTTTTCTAACGAAATATCGCAAAGAAAACTCGACCGCTTTAATTTTCGCGACAAAAAGAAAAAGAAAATGTTTAATTAACTCAGAGCGAGCGAAAAAATTACTTCCGGAAACTTTGATTCGGCGCTGCACGCGACGATCTCGCCTCGAATACATTTCCATTGCATTAACACAGTACACGTGTTTTTTCGTCGTCCTCTACACACACACACACACACTGCACAACTTCTCGCGGAAAATATGACTTGCGTATATAGACTGTGTACACCAAGCAACGGAACGTCACCGCAGAATTATTCATCGTCGCGTGAAGTTATTAGAAAAATAAAAAGAAATCATCCACATAGCAGCTCTCCGTATAATAAATTCGAGAAAAAAAAAAGAAAAGAAAAGAAAAGCAAACTACGCCGTCTGGGCGAGTTCCTCGGCTTTTATCGAGTCTGCGGCGGTGGGTATTTTTAGTCGCGCCTCCTCTCAGCCCACTTTGGCACGCGACTGCACGCGAGCGAGCGCGCCGATATATACATTAAGGGATATTCACCTTACCGAGTCTCTTATCGCCACGGAGAGAGGTATATATGTATATGTAGGAGAGGGAGAGTCTCTATACTCTCCCTCTCCTACATATACAGAGAGAGAGCCGATTTCTATTAAGGCGCAGGGGCTATTCTCGTAGTTATTGCGAGAGTGGAAATTTCTTTGGTGAATAAGGGTTATTGATAACTGTTTTTGTAAATTTTTGTTTCTTTTTTCACGACAATAATAATCCAGTGGCTCTACTGCAGGGTTTTTAAAAATAATTCACAAAAAAGAGCAATATTCTCGTGTATATACGCCTATGTAATAAGCTCAACATCAAGCTCATATCACATTCACAAAAGGCTCGGCTAATGGAAAGAGGAAGATGCGCGTATACGTATAATGGCACCACCATACAGAGAAGAAGACCGGATGCTCCGTTTTGGCTGTACACGTGGGTGTCTTCTCTCTCTCTCTTGCTCGGGCTCTCCGCAAAACAGGTTTTCGTTCTCGTATTATAGTCTCTCGCGGGAGATAATGCATACACTGCAGGAGAGCCGGCGCGAGAAAGGGATTTACGGTTATTATTGTTTTCGTGCTAGGGATTACGTCAAATAATCGCTTCGTGACTTTTTTGCTTTTTTTTCATTTGAAAACTGTCGTCGCCGCGAGATTACACTGTATATTAGAATATAATTTTCAGCTGGTGTAATAAATACCGTGTTCGAAGGGCGAAAAGTAGAGACTGTGTCTTTCTGGAAGTTGCGACGACTAACCTGGAATCAGAAAAAAGAAAAAGGATAAGCGATTAATTATCGGCATACTTACACACGAGATATATCTCTGTACTTTCACCCTCTCTCGCTTTCGCCGAAAATAATTGATTTGACGTAACGTACATTACTATATACTGCACACATGGCGTCGGAAGCTCTGGGCGAAAAAATCCGGTATCGCGCTTAATTACATCGGCAGCGCCGTCACTTTCGATAATCTCCGGCGCGCGGCGTAATCCACGTCATCGAAGTCGAACCGGACGGACCGGCGCTTATATATACACGTTATATACCTATGTGTATATAAATATACACGTGAGCGAGGTCAGTGTAACAAAGAGCTGCGACCGGTAATATTCTTTATATAATTCAATCTTTTCTTCGTCTACTTCTCCGTTTCTCCTGTTGTTTTTGCGATCTCGTTAATTCTATAATATTCGATATAGCGGCTCGCCCACTCGTCCTCTGGTTTAACAATAAATAAAAGCGTCTCGATCGATCAATCGCAGGAAAATGCCTCTCTCATTCCGGCTCGAGAAAAACGCGAAGAGTGTACTTTAAGTCGATTGTCTCGGGAAGGCAGCAAAATTGCAGGAAAAAAAAGCACCAGCGACGAGCGCTATTGAACTTGTCTCTCTCGAGCCGTATCTAAGAGGAGGAAGGGGATTATAAGTCAGATTTTATTTTCAATCTCGTTAATTACGTTTTCTATAACAAAGAAGCTCTCTCTCTCTCTCCTCCAAGTTTGACAGTACATTAAAAGCAATACGATACAACGACTATATACTGCATAAAACTTTGTCAAAAAAAGAAAAAGAAAAGTGAAAAATCTTCTAAACTGCACAGATCAACTTGAACTTAAACACAGCATCTCTTTCCGATCCTTTGTCCGCTCGGCGTTACTGACCGCTGCAGCTCGGTCGTCGCTCGGGGCTACCCACGTAACGTGTAGGAGCGAGAGAGAGAACCACCTCGCGTTCTCATGGCTCAAGCGGGGAATGCAAAAGGCTGAAAAAGGAAGAGCTCTCTGGCTTGCGCTGCCGGCAGCAAAGTCTCTCTTCTCTCGGCAAGTTCGCACGCGCGCGCGGATAAAAGGACGACGAGGAAGCAAGCGAAGCGCGCGAAAGGTGTGTGTGTGTGTGTGTGTGTATACTGTATATATACAGTGGGAGAGATGCTCGATCGTTTCCTATATACACTGTAGTATGTATACCGATGCTGGGAAATCATGGGAACGCCAGACCGCTCAATGATCGGGAGCGAGAGGGACGATTATTTCTTCTTCTTCTTCTTTCGCCTATCTTCTTCCGTGAGATAGAGAGACGTCTATGAACAAAGCTCTTGATGGACGACGATCGAGGAATATTTTAAAAGTAGGCTGAACAGATCGTCGTGTAATTGAGAGAGGGGGAGAATAATTTCAGTGTCGCGATCGAATTAATCCCCCGAGTGTGTTAAGGATACTTTGGGGATGAAAAATCACATCCATTGCCGAAACGCAATTACACGCCGGATTAAACTATCACAGCTGCTGCTGTTGCCAGAATAACAACGATTGACAAAGCGCGCGCTATCGTTGTACATAACCACACACTCTCTCTCTCTCTCTCTCTCTCTCTCTCTCTCTCTCTCTCTCTCTTGCGGTGTGCAAATAAAGTAATTGCACGCAATTTCGGGAAGGCCGCGTAATAAATTTTCGGCAGAGCCGCGCCAGTTTGCTGTGTATGTATGCGTGTAATTACACGACAGCTGTGGGAGAGAAACAATGGAGAAGTTTGTTTATTAGGGTTTGAAAAATGAGAATAACGTGTTCGAAATGATCGTTAAAAACTACCGGAGTGTATTTTTCTCGAAGCAGCTGCAGCAGCGAAAATAAAAAGTCGAAAGAAGAAGAAAAAAAAGACAGTATAGAGTTCAACGAGATAAGACGAGGAGAGACACACATTTATACTGGGTTAACGCCGGAAACTCGCTCGGAATTCGCCTCCTCCTTCTTCTTCTTCTTCTTCTCGAGCAGCTGAAGCTTGCAGCGCAACGAGGCCTAATTAACTCGGCATTGTCTGTCTCTCGCTCGTAAAACAAGCCATGTGTGTATATACAGATATACGTATATCTGTGTACGAAACTTGGACGATGAGCGAAAAAAAAGTCTAGATTTCATTAGCGATATTATACTTTGCATTGATTTACACCAGGGAGGGGATAACATTTTTTCGCGATCTGGTGATAAGAGAGGACTTTTATCGCGCGCGCGCGCGCTCCCGATGATTCACTCTCTCTTGTGATAATTAATGCTGTCTCGATCATGTTCAATTAAGGACGACGAGAGTCTCGCTCGTTTCTTATTCACTATATATAGGATGAATGTGTGCAGAGGCGCGGCGTGCTTTTCTTGTAAACAAGCTGAATTAGCAGTAATGCGCGAGAATTGAGGTAATGAGCTTTGCCGATGCGCGCTCGGCAGTCGTTATATACAGGATATATATAGAGAGAGAAGATTGCTTCGAGTACAGTTTGGGATTAATACCGCATCGTTTTCGAATTATCTTGCGGAATTAATCATTAGATAAGACGAATTGTGTAATGGACAGATGAAGATTAATTAATCGTATCGGGACAATGCTTTTTGAAAAATTAAAAATTGCTCTTCCAGCATATAGAATGCCGAGCATGTGTGTATGTACATATACTCGAAGAATGACTCTTCTTTGTCCCGCGTTTTATGCATGTGTGTGACGACTGGGTGTGGGTGACCGTATATATACATACTCCGTCCCTTTCTCTCGCGGTCCCTGACATCGTATACAGACCTACCACGAAGGATAGTGTATTTCTATATACGCTTAATTACGTGATCGAGTTTGTTTTAGCTATGGATATATGCGCATCAGTCGCGTGTGTTGACTAAATATTCCGATGAAATTATTCTCTATATAACTGATAATCGTGAATTACGATGTTCGATGCACTAATTATCGATATTCAAATGGCATCTAGCAGTGTAATTATACTGTTGACACGCGAATAACGTATATGATAATCGAAAATACGTTTAGATACGACGAGAAGAAAAAAAAGAAAGAATTAAAATCGCATCAGGAAATTAGGTCCGTTAATTACCAATATAGAGACCGGAGACGAATTTCTCAGTCCGCTTCTCGAACGGACTCGTCGTCGCTTCCTGTCATTTGCTACTCATCACGTCGGCGCGCCGGCTATATTGGCAAATTCATTAGAATCTCATCTTGATATCGCGTGCGTTATTATACATTCGACATCAAAATTGCAATGACGGGCCGAGTGAAAAAAAATTCAAAAACTAATTAAAATTTCGCCACTTTGCTCAAAGGTATACTTGATTGATCAAATACATTATAAGCATTTAATTCGCCACTGCAGTATGATGACGTTATAATATGTATTATAGAGTTTACCGATCAATCATTCCATTTCCGAATATTACGTCGACCGCGATCGAATAATACATATATTTACCTCGAATATACCGTCAACGCTAATTACGCCACATTTATTAAAATTAACGATGTATACTTCGCGTAAGGAGCATATCAGCGGGTCAATCGAAATATCACCGCTACAGCTTGCACATTCACTCGATCGCGTTTTTTTTTTAATTATCCTATGACATAGTAAGAGCTATAGCCTTTCTCTCTCTCTCATATAATAATAAAAGGGCTACTCGTATACAGCAGCGAGCCGAAGCGCCGTTGCCGCAACGGAGAAACGTTTTGTTCCGTCGAGCAAACATCCGCTCGCATTAGCCTTCGTCGTCCCCCACAGCTGCACACACGACGACCAAGTGTATAACCAAGGCGTATGCTTCGCTGCTCTCTCTCTCTCTCTCTTTCTTTCTATACCGGCGCAATTTCGCTAACCAGTTTTTTTTTTTGCTATACTCCTGATTTTCTGGAAAATGTATACGTAGAGTTTCTGTTTGCATTTATATTTTCAGTTTATAACTCTGTGATGTTATCCGGCAAATTGAAGCTTCTATGATATACAGGTATTTATTATTTTTCCACGCAGTCTTTGTATATTGTCCGCTATACTACTGCCTCTAATTATACGGTTTTATGAAACCTTTGTCGCGCGTCGATTGTTGCTTTTCAAAAGCGCGTTATATGCCAGGAACGAAAAAACAAAATGCATTTTTAAAGCTAACCCGAGCGCGAAAACAGGCGCGTATAATATTTTTCAAAGAGCTTTTATATTCACCGGCGCCAGCATCAAGCAGAAGCCGCGTCGCTGATTGCTATTCATGTATTCTAATTGGAAAAGTTGACATTGCAATTAAAATATAAGTGAATTTTCCTTCGTCATCCCGATTTTAAAATTAAAAGAGTAAATTTACGCGCCCTCCTCTCTCTCTCTTCGTCATCGCAGTGTCGTATATATAGTGTAATACACACGAAGGGGGAGAAAAGTCTCTCCCTCGATAAATATTCATATTTCGCACGCATACACACACACCTCTTAAAACGAGATATTGCAATGATCAGCCTCGCGTGAAAATCAACGCGACGGAAAATACGAAAGGGCGCCTGAAGGAGAGAGAGAGAGAGACAGGGCAGCTCTGTGTTCTTCCGTTCCAATTCGCGCGACACTTCGTCAAACCGATGTCGAAATGGGAAAAAAAAGAAGATGAGGTGAGAGAAAGGGAGAGAGGACGAAAGGGAGCGTGAAAAATTTACGAATCCGCATGCATGGAATTTTTTCGCGCGCGCTTTCGAGTGCGAGCTGTTTTGTGTATATGTGCGCTGGAAGGGTCTTGTCTATGAACTGCGGTTACGAAGCGAGCACGTGCAGCAGTTTGTGTTCTCAGGGATGACGTAATACGGACACGTGACACTCGGGGGGGATGAGTAGGGAGCATCGATTTTTTTATTTTTCAGAAAAAAAAGAGGTATACATTCATTCGACTGTCTAAAAATAGACGTAGAAATTGACGCGGCAATATATAGCTTGTATTTATAATGTTTCTCTAATTTCAATGCAGCTAACTTTGAAATCAATACATCTCTCCACTTTGCCATTTTACTACTAGAAAATAAGTCTTGATCGGTCAGTAATTTTACTCGAAGAAATTCACATTCTCCGCGTCAGCTTTCGAAACTAAAATACGAGCCCTTATCCCTCTCTCGCAAGACCGCACGAACAAGAAATCCCAATACACGCAACATAACTTCTCTCTCGCCGCAGCAGCAGCAGCTTCGATATATATTCCCTTATACACGCAGGGCATGTACTATACTATCCCCCTCTTCTTCTTCTTCTTCTTCGGTGGGCATCAAAATAAATAAAGCTGCCGCCGCTGCGATAAAACAGGAAATTCCCACGTATACACAGCTTCGCGCGAAGCTCCTTTAATCGCGCGAATAAATTCCGTCCGCGACAAAAATCGCGCTTCCGAGCGACGACGGGGTGCACTGACCCGCGACCTCGCCTCTCTTGTATGTATATACATGTATGTGTATACAGCACACACTGCTGCTGCACCAGTCGGTAACCCGAGAATAAGAAATTCTCGGTGTCTCCAGAGCGCGCACGTGTATGTATACATACACATATACTGCGCACGAGAGAATAATTGATGGGCTGGTGGTATATTATAAGGTGCCGCGAATTAAAAGCTGATTTTTCTTTGATTTCCAGGAGATGGCCTGCGAGTGATTGCGATATTTTGCGAAATTTATTATGGACCGTTACCGGATATATTAATATACATACGCGAACGCTATGTAAATTCGAGATAAATCTATCGAGATAAAGAAGCTTGAATACAGCAACATGCACTTGCATACTCCCCTCCTGTTCTCGTGTTACTTGGAAAAAGAAATCGCAGGAATAAGGAAAGCTTGTAATATAAGCGTGAAAGAAGAAAAAAAAACGCACATCAACCGGTAGCTTTTCTCGCGACGAAACGATTAGCGCGTGTTTTTCGATCAGCTGCACGAATTATCTCCTGAGCTTTGTGTGCGGACTGATTATAATGCCGTCGCCTGAAATTGTCTAATACTGCGGTCGATCGCATCGAGTGCGTCCGATGTTCTATGAAAAATTACAATACTCCCTCCAAGTATTAGTGCCGTATAACTTTTCCAAGACTCTTGAAGATTGGATTTTAAACTGTGATAGTACAGTTATATGTTTACGTTGTTTTCTCTCTTTGTTTGGAAATTAGCGTCGAAAGCGTATGTGTATTCTTACTATCAGTAAATCTTTATTTGTGTACAAGGAAGACTAGTATTATCTCAGCCGCAGTAAATCGTTCAGAAGAAAAACAATCGAGATAGCTTACCTCAAAACCTCTTCCGTTGTGAGAGCACAGCAAATGAGAGAGATGCACAGTATAGTAGTTACTCCTCGTCCTCTGTATTTTCACCTGTAATCACGAAACGGCTCCGATTAGATTCGGTTCTCTCTCTACATCTATCTCTCGATCCACGGAGACTCAGACGAGA
>UCQR01086641.1:1273-11978 GCA_900474235.1 Cecidostiba semifascia | reverse complement strand
TTCGGAAGGTCCGTATCATCAGGAAATCTCTCCATTCCACTGGAAATCAGCTGATCCCCCCCCCCCTCTCTCTCTCTGGTTTTGAAAAAGACGAGAGCGAGGATTTTATCGCTGCGGGTATATATATGTAGTCAGCAGCAGCAGTGACGGCTTTCGATATCAGGTGGAGGAAGCCCGAAGATGATTCGGGTTTATGGGTTTTAGCGGGGCCGGAGAAAGGAATGTCTTCCCTTCCTTTCTTATATACTCTCTTGCTGCCGATAAGAGTGCTTTTGATCTTGTTTTTCTTTTTGCGCTCTTCTCAGGCGTGACACGTTTCTTTCTTCTTTTTTTTTTCTTTTTTCGTGATACACGCTTTTAGTGAATTATCCGCGATCTTGGTTCCGGCCCGCAAGTACACAATCTCCGCGCGTCATATATATGTATATCTTTTTTTGTTGTATGTGTTGTAAATCATTTGCGGATGTCTAATTCTCGCTGAAGTAGAGTGCATTAGGTGTAATAAACTGCGTTGAAAAAGTGCGAGCCGACGAAGAAGCAGCTCTTTCTCCGCGGCTATATTAAAAAGCAGTCGACGACGTTGAGAAGCAAACAAGTAAGCGCAAGAGAGAGAGAGAGAGATAGAGAGTAAAGTAGCTTATGAAAAGGAGATGATGTATATATACGTATATAGGTAACTGACAAGCAATATTGCACTCGAGTCGAGAGCATGCACTTCAGCAGCGCAGGCTCGTTTAACCGTCCAAAGAAACGGTTATAATCCTCTTCCTTTTTAATCGACAAAGGTACTTGTCAGTTTTCTTTTTTCTTTTCCCCTTCCTATTTTTCCTTTCAACTATATGAACAGACGAATCGTGTCTTTAATTTTTACGACAAAGTTATACCAGCAGCAGAATATAAATATAGACCGATCTACAGACAGAGCACTGCAGCATCGTGCGAAATTTCAAATATTAAAAAGGCAATCTTCGCAGAAATAGAGACTATATACGAAAAAGGACTTGAATAAAGCAGAGCACGGCTAAGCCACAAGCGTTAGATTTCAAGATCACACGCATCAAAGAGAGAGAGAGAGAGAGAGAGAGAGAGAGAGAGTGAGATTTAATGTCTCCTCGCGAGGCGCGACGACGACATACACGTCGCCTTTTGTTACGTCATCGGGAAAATATCACACGCGGTTGCATAAGCGCATCGAAGGTTGCCGGCGTTCGATGCCTTATACGTGCACGCGTACAACGTCGTTAATATAAAGCTACTGCGTGTTGATCAAACCAATACTTTCCGATGATTCTCTGTTTATTTTTGTGAATGTTCTGGGAAAGAACGAGTCTGTATATTATTAATAGAGCGGGACGTTTGCCGTGCGAATTATGAATTATACTCGCTCTATACGTGGAAGTAAACAAACGAGTTTTATTTTTCAAAATATTGGAATCCGTGCCAAGGTTTGATAATCGACGAAAATTCTGCTGATGGGATCGTTTGATACACTGATTGACACAGCGGTAAATTTCGCGTCGGACGATAAATATCTATATACACACACGAACTTTTTAATATTCATTAAGAGACAATCAATCACTCGCGCGCGCGCGCGCACGAATTCAGGGTGCGCTTCATTGGGATCATTTCACAGGGAGAGACCGCATCGGATAACCGAATCAACAGTAGCCCGCAAATGGATATTAAAACGTCACACACGGAAAAAGAGCATCGATCGATGTCGGAGAGAAAAAAAAGAAGTATAATACACCACCACGAAATTCTCGCCGCTGTATATACAACGCAAACAACACCGGCTGGACTTTTCGAAAAAGCTATCTCGTTTTATTCCTTAAACGTCCATAAATATTCGATGAGACTCTCCTCCTCGATAAACATCGTCGCGCGGCGATAGTTTTCTCGCTCTGTGTGTACACACCTCCTCCGCCCCTCGATTTATAGTCGAAGTGAAAACTCGTGTGTGTGTATATTTTCGTAAACACTTGTGTGCAAAACGTCTTTCGGGAATAAAAATTTCTCAAAACCGAACGATAATATATAATATTTTCCGTATACACGTGCGTATATGTTAAAACAGTAAACTAATACGTGTATCGACAAACGTTAAGGTCGTAAAACGAGACACAATCGCTCGTTTTCTTCGGAAAAACAAAAGGGTGGTACACACACACACACACACACGCGTGAGAGTCGTCGTCGGATTTATAGCGCACGCGCGGCGAGCTTATCACCGCCGCCGCGGCATTAGTGATTCATGTACAGCAAGTCGTAGCCGTCGTATATAAATCACTCGGACGTATACGCGTCGCCACGGGAAATTCGGACAAATCCTTGAGGACGATGACTAAAGCCATTTTATTTTTCCGCTGATTTCGTTTACCTCTCAAGAATTGATCTGATTTTCCTCTCCAAAATTAAAAGCTACTCTCTTGTATACTGTACGCGTATTGTATAAAAAAATTATCTTGTCCCGCCGTAGGTGTGGAAAGAAACAACAAGCAAGGAGGGGTATATAAGCGCAGTATAGAGCAGCGCCGGCCGGTTATTGGCTTCTGGCCCAATTAATTATTTATAGCCGCGGCACGCGAGTGTCAAGGGTTTTACCGCAGAGCTTTTATTTACCCCCGCGACGACGACGCGCAGGCGCCTCTACATACTGCGGCGTTGCACAAAACCTATATGCATTTGAGACCTGATGAATTCGCGCTTAGACCGCTGGCCTTTTTGCTACTACTGCTCGCATTCAATTTGGAATTAGAAGCTCTCTTTTTTAACGGCCGGCTAACATGCGAGCGTTTAGCCGCTCGCGGCGATGAAAACTTTCTGCGCACTATATACATCAGTCGTTAAATGTAAATTGAGGAAGCTATATCGTCCACGTGTGTATATGTATATGTATTTAATTAGAGCCTTATTCGAGAGAATATCGCTCGGCTGATTGCTGTTTAATTCTCTGCGAATGACATGTTATGAGTACGCGAGGGTATTTCAATTATTCAAGACGATCGATTTCGCAAATATAAGTATAAAATAAACTCATTATTGTCAGTGTACTGCTATTATTCTTTGTCTTTTGAAAAAAAAAAAAGAACAGACGTGTTTCGCGGAGGCAAATGAAAGTGCGAGTATATACAGAATTTTCTTTCCACTTTCTGGCTCGCCGCTTTCACCGCGCAAGTACGAGCCGAGATTTATCTGCACGCATTCGCGCACATGCTCGCGCGGTTACGTGTGCGGGGCTCCATAACGCGCTTAATATGTTTATTGCGCAAGACGACGGCGAAAGGAAGCGTGTATTATACTGCACGCTTCTGCTCTCTTAAAATAATGGATATATCTCGATGAGCATTTATATACGTGTGCGCATGCGATGTGCTAGTCTTCGATGTATGTGCTTACCTGAAACAAAGAAAAAGGACGAAAAATTAGGATACACGTATATATACGAATCGTAGAGACTATATACAATATCAGCCGATTATCACAATTAACGGGGAACAATGCACACCGGCCATTCATTCCTCAACGGGGACACAAAGAGTAAGTAACCCTCTATGTATATACTGTCGCGCGTGTACACGACATTTCGACCGTTGCCTCGTTTCCTCTCCTATACACGTATATATACATACATACGTATACAGGTCGCGCGCGCGCGCACACTCGAGTCACAATTAAAGTCGACGCTCGCGAATTAGCAGTCGTTTGTAAGAGAGAAGAAGCTGGAAAGAGTCGTGGACCTTCTTTTCTTTTTTCTTTTTGCAGACATCGGGTTGCTGAACTAAACATACGGTGACGAGGTTTTCCTTTGTTTTTAAATAATTTTATTATAAAGTCGAGAGTTGCTCGCTATGTGTGTTACAACAACGCGGTCTCGACGTAATTTTACAGCGACTTTCATCTTACGGCAATTACCGAATCACGAGTCGTAATCACACTTGGAATATAAAGTCACCTAATCATCAGTTATACTCGCTTAGATTATCGCGTAATGCAGCACATCAGACGTGTATATGCATACACACAACACACAACAATGATTCGCTCAAAGAGTACGAGAGAAAAATTGAAAGCGCGCGGAATCTAGAGATTATCGCAATGGCTCGTAAAATTCAAACGGCGTTTCACTTTTAAAGCCGTAAAAGTGTCGGCGCTGCTGCCTATATATCTATATAATACACTAGAGCGGCGCAACGTGCTCTCGTTCTCTTGTGTGTGTGTGTGTGTGTGTTTTTTTTTCCAGCCCCTCGCGAGTGTAGCGCAAAAGGTATTATTTCGCGTCAGCAATCTTGCGCGCGCGACGACCAACAGAGAGCTTTAACACTTGGTCAACGAGCCATCGATTGCGCGCGTGCGAACGCGCTTTTTTTTCTTCTTCCGAGTTATATACTTTGACCGTTTTTCCGCATTGATGCTTATAATAATACACACATAGCGTTTTTTCGAGGGGTTTCATTGGCATAATACGATTTTAATTTGAATTGTAGATTTAACGTGATTTAGTGTGCGCGCTGCAGTTTAATGCTGGGAGGGATAATAAAAGATTAACGGTTTCGGGTTATTCCGGTGCCGCCGCTGTGCCGGCTCTCTCGGGGAAAGCTTTTTGCATGCTGGAACAATTATATTATTGGAAGGCAATAATTCATACGTATGTGGATATTGAAAAAGGAGAGTCAAGGAATAATTTCGAAATTACATTCATATTTTTGTCGGATGTTATATGCATTGATTATGATTGATTTACGCGAAGCACACCTTTTTTTTCATTTGCGAGAAATAAAGAAGATAAAAATATTATATGTTACGTAAACGCATTTCCGCGAGTTCACGCGAGTTTTAACCTGAATAATAATATGAGAGAGAGAGAGAGCGAAAATCAGAGCTCAGCGCGCGGTTTTGATTATTCCGCGAAATAAAAGCGACGGTTTTAGTTCGCGAAAGAAGAAACTCGGCGCTTCAGCAGCCTTTTTGTTCTTTAAATTTCTTTGACATGGTTTTACGACGCTACTGATTCGACATACTTTGCGTCTCTTTCCACCGAGCATATGATATACTTATCGCGCTCTCTGGAATACATGCAAACGGGGTTGAGTTTTACCTGCGGATAAACTGCGCGAGAGTTGAAACACGAGAGTTTAATGGTTTCGAACGTATATTTCATTATTTTTGGATTATAATATTGATGATCGTGTACCACGATATACACTAAATATCTCAATTTAGTCAAATGAATATTTATTCGTAATTAGATAATCAATCCTCGTGGTAAACTGCAATATTCATTTTATATATTCATGCTGGCCATAACATTATAAGCAACAATTACATACACGAATAAGTAACGCAAACAAGCCGTGTGCTCTGATATTGCCGGGTTACAACTAGCTTCCAATTTATGTTCCATTGTAGTATGTATTTTGCTCCAATATAGATATACTAACGCGCTAATTTAACGATATACATACACAGCAGAGTCGAAGCAATTGAATAGATAAGCGCTAATTAATAACACGATATCCGCGGGGTGCCGATAATAGCATTGAGGAAAAGATTTAAAAGCTCATTGTAACCGCTTAATGCTGCGGCGAAGTAGACCTCAGCTATTTACAGTCGGTAAACCCCGTCATTGCGCGCTTTAAATCTCTTGTAATCCCACATGATTCCACTCGTTTGTGCGAATATGCCTCTGGACTCGTATAGTGTACTTCAACAAAGTATATGTATATATACATATAATATACTGGACCGAGGAACTCGAGAGCATATTGCAGGTAATTTTGGTTTCTAATTTCGTACACCTGTATAACCAAGAGGTACGATGCGTTTTAATTAAATCAGTTCCGAGCTGCTGGAGTTTCGCCTACAAAACGATTCAATTCCCTCAGTTAAAATGTACTTAACATATATCTAGAATAGGGTTCTCAGGACTGCAAGCTCGCAATTGTATAATGCCAGCAAACTCGACGGCGACGTTAAACGTGTTTACATCGTCGGCGATTAAGTAAGTACAGCAGTAGCAGCGGAGAATTTCGGCATCAGGACCAGCGCAGCAGTATATATCCTCCTTCATCGGCTGTTTGTCGAGGGCAGTAACGTTGCTGAGTGCAGCAACGCCATCCTCGAGATCAGAGCCTCTAAACCGCGTAAAGCCCGATTACTCTCCACAAGGGTAATCGACTGCTGTGTGTATGTGTGTGTGTGTGTGTGTGTGTGTTTAGCTAGAGGTACAAGCGCATTTAGCCGTGTTCGTGTGTTTGTGATTCGATGTGTCTGTATTAATTAGTGTCTCGTTGGTGGATGTGTGCGTGTGTGAAATCGCTGACGGGGTCCCACACACACACACACACACACACACACACACACACACACACACACACACACAGTATCAGGTGTTGGTGTATACTGAGGCTCTCTCCAAGGGCCTCGCATGTGTGTATTAGTGTTTGTGTCTCTGAGGGCCAAAGCTTTAGAACGGATTGATGGATCGACGTGTGCTTAGCGACGTCAGCGTGAGGGGGAAATCGAAGACTGTGCACACCAAGAGAGGAGAAGAGAGATGAACGCGCAGCAGAGGTAAACTGTGTGAAGTGTCTCTCGGAAGGACGAGCGCGTGTTTTATGTGGCGAAGAGAAAATTAAAAATACAGGCGAGTGCTCTGGGAGGAGGTGGTGGAAATGGATTTTTTTTTTAGCGGGAATAATGAGGTTGAGTGGGTCGTTGAAAACGAATGCGGAAATTTTGAAATTCCAGCTATGGCTGATAATGATGATGATGATGCTATACGTCCTTGTAACTGTTTGTGTATATTCAGGGTGAGTTTGTCAACTGACGTCGATTGTTAACTTGCAATATAGCAGCGAAGTTCCTGTCAATATTGCATAGAGTTAAAATTGAAGCTATTGATTTTCGGTTTAATTACAAAGTTTCGCCACTAAAGGCACAGCCAGATTCATTAATATTCAAATAATAATCAAGCTCTTCACTACTGTGTGTGTACTCTGAGCCCAGCCAATTATTTCGGTAAAACACTCGATCCGATAAGTATCCCGTTGAATTTCCTCGTTTTCGCGCGCGAAAACGTGAAAGCCCAACGTACAGGTATGTGTGTATAAGTCGAGGAGAAAAAGCACAAATTCGCTTGGGAATCAGCGCACGTAGGTGGTGAGAAGCTTCCAGCGTAACTCACACACACACACATTACGTGTCAAGGCAAAGTCCTAGGCGGTTCTCTCTTCCTTTCACGCTTCTGTTTTCCGACTCCGTATGCTCTCTTTCTTTCATTCACGAGCCTGTCAAAAGTCGAATTTCATGCTCCGCTTACCCGTTCGTGCTAAGTTTCTTTTTTTTTTATTTTCACACTCTGTGTGCTTTGAAAATTAAAAAAAAAAAGCACGACGAGCTGTTGAGGTCGCGGTGCGGGAATCGATACTTCAACCCCGAACTAGTGACGCCATATATTCCGCGAGCAAGTAGATTACAATGATTTCTTCCACTATACAGTGTAGCCATAAAACTCGCTCTCATTATCGCGAGAGAAAAGCGGCGGCTGCGAAATTGCTTAATTCGGGGTGTGTAGCGCGTATATAATTCCCTGTGCTCATACACACACATACGCGCGAGCCTTTCACAGATTGTGTCTCGCTGTGCGGCGATATTTCCCAATCGAGCGCTGGAGAGAAAAATATATAGACGCGGAACAATTCGCGACCTGGAAACCCAAAGACTGCAGCAGAATGTAGGGTGAGTGTCCCAACTCCTACCATTGACACAGTCAGATTACGACACACTCTTCTTTGACGTGTCATTTTCTTTCGTTTTTTTTTTTTTCGTGTGACAACAGCCGTGTAATTGTTTTGGCTATTATAACGTCGACAAATCGAGAGCGCGCGACTGTCGATATCTAATTCCAAGTTGATTTTATTTACAATCATGATACGAGAGCGTTCTCGATTTGTCCACATCAGGAAAAAGAATATATGGGATAGTAGTAATTTTGAATCCAACGCAGAGGAGCTTGTAAATCAACGTGACTCATTCGCGGTTGATTTACTACGGCCTCGGCCGCGTATGTTTTCATTTTTGCTCCCATTATAAAAGTCATACTGCTCTATGCGTATACACTACTGGCATCAGCAGCTTATGTGCCTTATATATATACACACACACACACTATAAATAATCTAGGAAATACATTGAAATGCTTTCAAAGAAACGCGCGCGCGCGCGTGTATGTATCGACGTGGAAGCTTCGCTTCCCTTCTCGATTGAATAAACCGTCATTCATAGGAACGTCTCAGTGTGTATATAACGAAAACTATTCGTACAGACCGGCAATTTAACAATAAACAACGAGCGGGGTCGTCTATTGCAGAGTGTAGCAATCAGGACGCGTCCCCCGAGCGCAGATTTGAAAGAGCGAGAGCCGCAAACTCGTTCCGGGCAGAATCACGCGCGCTTCGTGATTCGCCGGAGGAAGAGAATAATAATCGAGCAGAGCCGTTGCAGATTCGCAATTTCCAGCGACGACGACGACTGCTACTGTTGCTGCTACTACTGCTATACATGTTACGCAAAGAAACTCTCTTCGGCCTTGTTCCACATTGGCTTTTTCTCATCTCTTGTTATATATTATATTTTCGTATAGAAATAAGGATTTTATAAGGGATCTTTTCTTCTCTATATAAGAGCTTCTTCTCTACGTACAATATAGTGATCTAATCTAGAAAAAATGTGTGGCTTTACTGGGATGGGTTTACTGTGTGATATAATGTATGGACTGCAATATAGGCAAAAGAAAGGACGTGAACAATTGGTTTAACAAGAGTTTGTTTAATAGCTTGTAAAATTACATATGTTTATACATGTATAAGGCACGATAAACCTTGGCAGTAGCCGACATCACAATCGTGTTGGAAAACTTGATTAGTCTGTAAGATTTGTATCAATTTGCACATTGACGTATGTCGATTATAAAAATATCTTGTTTTCGAACCTTGAATTTATATTCAGGATATACTTATATAATTTAAAAATACTAAAAATTATACCGTGTAAGTATCTAAGTCGTTTTAAAAATATTTACTACTTTTATCTTAAATTACAATTAAAGGATATTTGGTACACTACAATACTAAAAGTTCGTGGATATCAATTCTTTAGATGCTCGATTAAGTAGAATAAAAAAATAGGGCAATATATAGCTCACTGATATTAACAACCGTTAAAAACTCACTAACTTTACATTATTGTACATCAACAGTGTTATTACATATCTAAATACTACACACAAGTATGAAGATACAAGTCTTAAAGTCTTATTACAAAGGGACGTATCCAAACAGGATTTAAAAAATATTTACTTGACTCTATTCCAATATTAAAATCTAAGGGAAAAATTGTGGACAAATTTTGTTCAATCAGATTCTTCTTCCGGTTCAACTTTGATATTTATATCAGGATCGAGTGTCGGCTCGACCTTTATAGTTATATTAACAGCTTCACTGGTATCTAAAACAGGCTGAGAATCAGCTGGCTTATTTTCCCTTTTTTGATTTCTTGCCGATCTGTATTTTCTAGTCGCCAAAAGTTTAGCCAGTTCAGGATTGGCTAAAAACAAGGCACAATTTTTCGTATGAACCTTCATATTGTCTTGTCGGTTGAATCCTTTGTGACAACCTGGACACTCGTGTCTATAAAAGCCAGAAACAAAGCGTACAAGTTTAGCTAACTTTGCAAGTGATTCAATTTTGTGAACTTTAGAGCCCCGAGTTTGAAAAAAAAAAAAAAACGAACGAACGAACGAACCTTCTGTTATCGTGCACAGCCATGTGTGTGGTAACGTGAGTCCTCTGGGCAAAGGCTTTGCCGCAAACTTCACATTTGTACTTTCTTATCCCCTGGTGCTTCAAAATATGATCTTGCAACATTGAACCGTTCTTATAGACGTTTGGACAAAGAGGACACTGGTGTCGTCCTTCCGAGTGAACTTGCTGCGATAGAGAATAAAACAGTTTTATAAATTTATATATACCCAAGACGGCAAGACACATCAGTTTCACGTAATGCAATCTAGCCGCAACTTACGTATACGTGATTATGCAGTGCTTTCCGGGTCGTGCACTTCTTGTTGCATATATGGCAAATGTAGTCCTTCGTGTGGACGTTGGCGTGGTGCCGACGAAGAGCTTTTTCCGTGGAAACGTACGCCTGACAAATTTCGCACTTTATGGCGTTTGACTCTTCGTGGGTGTTTCTGTGCTCGCGCATTTTTTTCGTCGAGTAGAAGCCCTTGCCGCATATGTCGCACAGAACGTCCTGTCGTGCAGTGAAGAGAAGTTTAAACGAGACAAAAAATTAGGATGTTCATGCATCGATCAACTCATGGCTCGGCAACACGTTTGGAATGCTTCAGTTTACGATTGGCATTGATTTGACAATGAAACCATGATTTAATCGAATAAAGAAAGTGTGAAATTGGCACAGTACCTTTTCCGATTTGTGTTTGGTCATGTGAGCGACGAGCACTCGCTTGTTCAGACACGCAAAATCGCAATAGTCACATCGATAAGCCTGCGAGCTTGCGTTCCGATGCGTAATCATGTGCTCTTTTAACAGGACAGCGACGGAGTAGCTTTTGTCGCATTGATCGCACTTGAACGGTTTCAGCTTAAGGTGGAATTTCCTAATGTGGCCACGTATACTG
>UCQR01086640.1:1605-11687 GCA_900474235.1 Cecidostiba semifascia | reverse complement strand
ATTATACGCCCTCTATTACGATTTTTATCGTCGCGTCCTTCCATCCGCGGACGCGCTGCAACAAAACTCAAGCTTCAGCTCCCTCTTCTTCTTCTTCGGCCGCGGCATATGCGCGGGCTTGTTGTGAATTGAGGTGCGACGTTTAATTTAACCGGAGACATTAATTCAGAAGCTTCTGCTGTGCCACCGCCGCCGTCTCAGCGTCCACCCACTCCTCTCGGTTGCGCTTATAAATTTGGGAAAAGCCCGCGGCGCACTTAAAATAGTCCGCGAGGGCGCCTCCGAACTATACGCGCAGATTATATTTCAAAACAACAACGTCGCCTACGACAAGATTCTCCGATCGTTCGATTTTCCATATCGATTCGTTTCTTATGTGAGGTGTGAACGTGATGGCTTTCCAAAGCTGCGTAAAGTACGAGAAAGGGAGTGTGTATAGCAGTAGCTGACTAAGAGAGGGAGAAAGCAATTAGACTCCGGCATCAGTCAGTGTCCACGCGACGTCCGACCGGTCTCTCCGTGACTTCCACTACCCGATCTTCTGTATACATATAGTCTTTTTACTTAATTTCTAATTGTAAGTTAGAATGCGTAGGTATACACGCCTCGAGTAACCGGCTAATGGCTTGCAGGAGTGAGGATGAAAAATCGGCCAGGTGTATATACAATATCTGCCATTCCGTGTTGAGTTTGGTTAATTGGGTTGCGGGAAGGGGCTCTCGCGACGAGAGCTGGTATTTCAGTTTTGCAGGGCTAGCTGATGCTGACTACTATTTTGAAACAGCGAAAACCACTACTTTATGCGTGTGTACTAGCTCGGCGGTTTGCACTTGAGTGATCTGCGGCTAGTCGGGCTCAAAGCGGTAATTCAGTATTCTATATATGATGATGATGATGATGATTTCACAGATATATACAAAATTCGTTCAATTTCCGCTGAATAGATTATGACGTGCGTGTGTGGTGAAACACAATAAATATACGCGCGCCCGGTGGATGCGTATCGAATTGGCATTTTATTAGCGTATGGTTGATCGCACTCGTATTATATATTAGATCACTCGGGCGCACCAACCAGATCGTCATTGATCTTTGAGAAAATCGATATACCGATCGAAAGACTCATCTACTCGCACCTGTTCGAAGCACGAACCAAGGCAGAAGCTTCAGCAGTCTCCATGAAGAGAAGAGAGAGAGACGAGGTCGCGTCGATCGAAGGGGCAAATTTTAGATCCCAGAGCGCGGAGTGGGAGGAACTAGTGCACACATTCGAGGGGGCCACGTTTCGCACGTCATAGTCGAGCGACCTCGCGAAGGCCCGAAACGATCCTATAGCGTTCTTCTCGAAGACTGTTATTGTATACGCTTGTCGTTTTGTCGTTCTACTTACAGGCTGTCAATATACGAAAGATGAAGCTGACGACGCTTGACGCGATGCCGATGAGTCTTCGGAGTGAACTGTGTCGGCGCTGGAGGGCTCGCGCGCGACAATATCCTCGCCGACGCGCCTCGCTATAGTTAGACGCGCGACTCAACCCCCCCACCCACGAACGGCATCGAGATATTTTCGAGAGGAGAGAAGAGGGATGTCGCACGATATCTGTATGAGATGCTTTTACCGGTCAGTGCGGACTTGTCGAGCTGGATCTTCTGTATAAGATGGATGAGGCTGCTGTCGTTTTCGAGTCATGGTAATATGCGTAAGTAGAAAAAAAAAACGGACTTGTGAAATTGACATGGAAGCTTTTGGAAAATACTCACTTTGAAGGTGTACATGCCATTAGGGATCGGCTGTCCACCGAACTTGATGCTGAGAGTGTATTCTCCGGCATCCTCGACCGAGTAGAAGATGTCAACTGTGCCATCGGCGTTGTCCTGAATATCGATGTCAACGTCCTCGCTGCAAGCAAAAAATCAACGGCGCATTTCAAAGTTTATTCTCCAAAAAGCTTCAGTATCGCGTTATAATTCATAGTGATGTTGCAAAGAGATCCACGTTACTGCCAGATGATTTTGATTTATAACACGACAGCCATATTTTCATTGATGGAATTGTATATTTTCCGAGCCTTCGATTCTTCGAATCTAAGTAAACCAGTAAAATCATCAGATTCGAGTTTGACGCAGTGTTTACGCACAGAGTAAACCACAATCGACCTGAAACGTCTATTTTTGCTCGAGCACAGAGCGGGTAATTATTTTAGCCCAAAATAGAGAGCCGCGTCGAAACAAATGATCTACAAGATACGCGCAAGTCGTCAAAATCAGATAGTCATTAAATTGTTTCAAGTCTAACAAGTACAAGAAAGCCGTGAGCCGTGACGCGTACACGAACACATCAAAGATCGGTACACGTTGTCAAATGGCTTTCTGCCACCGCAACTCGAGTAGGCTCGGATTTGGCTAGCACTTAACGCGACTGCGTTACAATGTTGCCGGCGAGCGGCGCGAAGAAAGCTCGACTAAGCAAGTACCTTATGCCTCCGCTCAAAATAACCCATACGCATAAACGCGTTGCACATGTTTCCGGTGGCTTATTCGCGAAATTTTTCAACAGCTCGGCGTAATTATTCCTCCGAGTTGAGAGTGAAACTCTAGGCGTGCGAACGCGCTGCCAGCCTCCGACTAATTGCTCGTCGAAATATCTATTAATGTCGCGGTAGAATGGATTATGCGCGTATTTCATTACCGGACGAGACGCGACAAGACACGGCCCGTATATGCGACAATGTGAATACCGAGAAGGAAGATATTCTACAAGCGATTTCGAAACGACTTACAAAGATGCTCTTTATTTGTCATGATTTGAGAGGCACGCGCGAGCGCGGTCCTGCCAAACGACAGATGCTAATTGTTTCTCTTGTATAGATTTGAATTGTTACGTCATGTTTGAGCAGTGAATAAGTCTCATTAAAATGTTACGATGTCGAAATATGGATCTCAATTTTATGTATTTACAAATAGAATTGAATAGAGTCCAAAAAATGGGAAAAATGAGTTGAATAAAAAACGTCCAAGTATGAGCTAGCACAAAGATTATTGGATTGTGATTTCAATAATTTCGACAAAGGTCGGATTATTTTTGAAAAAAAAAACGATCTCCAGATCAAAGGTCTCAAAAACGTTGTTTCGAAAGGTATTTTGCTATTATAACAAACACACTTGACATGATAAACGGGTATGAAATGACAATCTCTCGGTATAAACACTAAAGTTAATTTCAAACCAACAATTCTCAGTACACCTGTTAGTAAACAACACGTACAACATGAATTATTGGTTAATCCGACCGTCAACATACGTACTACAGCTTAACGAATTTGAAAACCAACGTCAAAGGAACCATCCTAAAGATCTCTGCCACATAAACGGATATCTTCTCATGAATTCAAAAAAAGAAATCTCACGAAATTTTTCCTACGAGTGACCCAAGCAATACACAAAAATTTCGCCACGAACCAGCGAGACAACCTAACGCTACACCCATCTCCCGAATTCTCTACTGTACTCATCGATCCATTTACCTTCCGGAGGTAGAGCGTATGCGGCAGGTGACGGCACCGCGTCCGGCATTCTCGGTGTCGACGGTAATGCAGTATTCTTCGCCCTGGGCAAGAGTGCGCTGCACGCCCTCCTTGATCTTGCACGCGTCGGCCTTACCGGTCGATACGCTCTGCACGCTCACCGGACTATTGGGCACATCTTTGCCACCGTATTTCACGTTCACCTTGTACCGACCGCAGTCGTCGGGCAGGTAAGTTGCTTTGTACTTGCCGTCGCCGATGTTCTGGATGTTTACTTTGCGCGGCGATTGTTCTGGGCCCTTTAAAAACATAATTTATAAGTAAATTTTTTTTTACAACGAATAAAAAGTGTATATTCGCGCTCTTAATTCGTATGAAATAAACGATTCTACTTTAAACGAAATCGGCACTCACCAAAACCTGAACTTCCAGATCACCGAATCCAGCCTTGGCTGTATCAATGACAAAGTCCGCTGGGAAGGAAGCAGTGGTAACAGGCGAGACGCCTGGTCCCGAGAGCACGACTTTGCTGGGGTCGCAGCCGGGTTCGACCTTGACCTTGAATGGACTGTTCTGGACGGGCTTACCGCCATAGTTGACTTCGACGGTCGCAGTGCTACCAGCTTGTCCGGGCATGTAGGTCACCTCGTGCACTCCATCGCGGATACGCTTGATCTCGGGCTTGCCGATGCTGCCACGGTCTGTCTTCACCTTCACGTCCAGCATAGCGTTCGATGTCTTGGTTGAGTCGACAGTGAAAGTCGCGGGTACACCTTCGCGCACCATCTGCGGCTGGAGACCTGGCCCGTAGGCTACCACGTTCGAGTCGTTCTATTGTCAAAACAAACATTTTTTGGTCATTAGTTTTTGATTTTGTTTTTTATTCCACGGAAATCTCACAAGATTACTTACGGGCTGCTCGGCTTGAACCTTAAAGGGCGATCCGGGAATGTCCTGGTTAGCGAACTTGATGCTGATATCGTAATCGCCGGGTTCAGTCGGCAGGTACTCGACACTGCAGGTTCCATCGCAGTTGTCCTTGCAGGACACGACAGCTTCACTGGGTCCTTCGATAGCCAGACCGAGACCTCCGGTTCCGGCATCCTTGGTCTCGACAGTGAACTTGTTGGGCTTGTTAACGATGCCCTTCTGTAGACCTGGTCCGTAGGCGCGGCACTTGCCGGCGTCGCTGACGCGCTTGACGTTGACACTGAAGGGTGATCCCGGCACGGGGATGTTGTCATAGAGGATGTCGATGGTATGCTTGCCCTCCTCGAACGGTGTGTAACTAACGCGATAGGTACCATCGGCTTGCGGGGTGATGACCTTTTCAGTGACGCCGCCGTTAGGATTTTTGATGTGGCAGCCGATGTTCTCGCTCTCGCCCTTTGGCTTACCGATCGCACGCGTATCGATCGTGAATTCTGTTGGCTGATAGACGTTCAGACCTGAAATGATCGAGATTTCGTATTAGAATAATTGTAATTATAAAGTTAGCTAAAGTAGAATAGATTTAAAGGGTGGAGTGTGTGAATTTTCAGGAAAAAAATGATTAGTCAAGGGAACAAAATCTGAAAATAAATTGTTAAAAGTTCATGAGGACACTGCAAACGAAAAGAAAAACATTCTTGATAAAAATAAAATACAAACAAAAAAAACGCATCCAGTAAATAATTAAGTGGAGTGCAAGATGCAACACATCGTGATTCGCTGATTCATTTTGTTTTTATGCCAAAAGCAGATAGGATGCATGCTAAATCAAAGCATCGCTATATAAAATAAAACAGCAAACAGCACAGTAAGCCATAGAGCAGGATGTCATCTATTGGGGTGTGACAGGCGCACGTTCAAATCCTTTCTCTCTCTCTCTCTCTCTCTCTCTCTCTCTCTCTCTCTCTCTCTGTCTCCCATTTTTTAATCATGCAGCCCATGAATCATCCATAAAATATCAACGCAAACGGGAGCAAAAAAAATCAAATTAAAATCCTGTGTATATAGTGCATATCCTCCCTCCCATACAATATACAAAGAAAAAACTCGGAACAACGATAGATACAGTGATAGTATACGAGAACTGAAAACGCTAGGGTATACAAAAAAAAAACGTCGTATCGCAATGCAGCTGACCATGAGGCTGAATGCCGCTGCCCGTGAGCCTGATCTTGCTGAGATCTAGCGGCGGAAGCTCGTCGATCATCGCCTGGAACGGCGAGCCCGGTATGTGCTGATCGTTGAAGGTGATATTGATGACATAGTCGCCGGGCTCAGTAGGCAGATAGGCAACAGAGCAGGTGCCGTCACCGTTGTCCCTGCAGTTGATGGCTGCTTCACAGGGTCCTTCTACCGTCACTCCCAGACCACCTTGTCCAGCTCCCCTCGTATCAATAACGAACTCGGCAGGCTTGTCAACAATCCCAGTACTGAGACCTGGACCTGAAGCCCTAACTCGCCAGGGCTCGCTGGTCGGCAGACAGGTCATGCGGTGGGGATAGCCCTGGATCGGTTCGCCGCCAAAGCTCACGCCGATAAGGTATTCACCGAGCTCCGTGGGTGTAAAGTTGACAAGGTAGCCTTCGTGGGTCGGCAGTACGTGTGCCTTGCAGCGGCCACCCGATGGTGCAGTAATGGCCACCTGTATGTCTGCGGGCCTGCCGGCCTCCTGCGTCAGCACGCGAAACTGCTGGAGACTGTTGACGGGCGCGGCTGCGATAATCAGCGGTCACCGCAGCCTCGTTTATTCGCTTGTTCTTTCGTTTGACGCGCGTGTATGATTCGATTATTGCATGTGATGCGTGTGTGTGTATGTTTAATATGATGGATGGATGTGGTTCGCATATGTACAGGAGTTTACATAGACGCTATAGTGTTGGAGATTTCCCTCTGATAATGTACATACTACAGTGCGTGGGCGTACGTCATTGCGCAAGAGGTCTCCGTTTTTTTTTAATGTCGAAACGCTGCTGAAGCCTCTGCAGATAGAGTTACATTGCAGGAGCGAAATTTGGCAGCTTTTGCGTGAGTGAGCTTCAAGCGGTTATTGACAGGTATATGAGAGAAAAAAATGAGTTAGAGGGCGCGGTACAAGCGAGACGATTCGTCTCCTCGATCACTTCAGTTTTCGATTTCTTTTTTAAACAGACGCTGATCTCGACTATCCTCTCTGCGAGACTGCGCTTTCTTATACAAACATATTCATACGCGTTTCTAGAAATTTTCTTCGGCTACTTCTCGCTACTTGTAAATTTAGAAAGACTCTCTTCGTTTTTCGGCCGAGAATAAACTCGCGTGCTCGTCACGGATTCCAACTGGAATCCGCTCGAGCGAGCGAGTACACTTGTATACATATATCGCGACCGACCGAGAAAACTGTATTTATAGCCGACATCTAGCCGTTATACATTCTCTCGCTGCCCGAACCTAGCTGGGCTGGCGAATTTTTGACTTTGACAGATATGCATAAGAATGCGAGTCTAGAGAGTGTAAATCTAGGTGACGAAGCGACCTTCAAAGAGAAGCTTAGGATACAAATAGCGGCGAATTTTCTCTTCTGACTCTAAAATCTTTGGATCAAGTATCATATTTGTACAACTTTACATGAAATTTTGTTTTTATTTAACTGAAAACTCTTTAATATAATCTACGACGCATCATTTAAAACTACTCATAGCATAAACCTCTCCAAAGTCGCGCGTCCACTCGATCCGATCGACACCTAATGTAAATAAACAACAAAGACGTCTATGCTCACGCAGTAAAAGAAACTTACTGTTCGACAGTCCATCGACTTTGACCTTGGACACATCGACGCGCGGCTGCACATTGACTTTGAGTGGACTCTTGGGCACCTTCAGGCCACCGTAGTTAAGATTGACGGTATAGGTTCCTGGATCTGGTGCAACGTAGTCGACGGTGTAGGTTCCATCCTCGTTATCGGTAAGAGAAATCGGAAGGTCATGATTGTCTGGCGTTTTCATGTCGACCTTGAGCTCTCCAGGACCAGCCTCGCGGCAGTTAACATTGAAGTGCGTCGGCGTGTTGGTCTTGACATTCTCCAATCCCGGTCCAAAGGCCTGGACTAAGGCTGGGTTCAAGGGAGCCTCTACTTTAACTCTGTAGGGCGATTTCTTGGTGGCGACTCCTCCATAATTAACCTACGATTGAAAAATTCTTCATTGAAATAGATGACTCGCAAAAGAGCGAAAGGTAAATTAAAGAGCTAAATGTACCATGACAACGTGCTGAGAGCCAGAGGTCGGCTTGTAGTGCGCCTGAATAGTGCCGTCACGCTTGTCTTCCAGCTTGATCGGTACATCTCTACCGAAGGCGTCTTGGATAGCTACCTCAAGAGGAGCCTGGCCTGCTTTCTTTACATCAATGGTGAAGTTGGTCGGCTTGTCGCTGACTACGCCGACCGGCTGAACTCCAGGTCCGTGAACTTCGACCTAAAATCAACACGACATTATAGAAAACATATATATTTCGCGTTACACATCATTCGCAACAATAGAAAAAGTATTCAACAAACTTTGTCAGGATCGAAGTCGCTCTTCGGTACTATCTGAGCAATGTAAGGTGACTTCGGTATGTCCTCATTGTCGCAGAGGATGTGCACGGCGTAAGGTCCCGGAGCCGTTGGCAGATAGGAAACATCGGCAGTTCCATCGCCGTTGTCAACGCAGTCGATCTTGGCCTTGCTGGGGCCTTCGATCGAGAAGCCCAGAGCACCGGTCTCGCCGTTGGTATCCACAGTGAATCTCGCCGGATGTCCGACGACACCTCCGTGCAGACCGGGTCCGAAGACACGGATGGCGGACTCTTTGTAAGGTGCGACGTTCACTTCGAAGGGCGATTTCGGGATTTCCTTGCCACCGTAGGTCACCATAACCACGTGACGGCCCTCCTTCACGGGATAGTAGTGGCACTCGTACGTATCGTCGTTGACCTTCGTGATCCTAAAAATGTAAAGCCATTTAGGAAAATGCGAATAATATCAAACTTAAAATTCTCAAGCAGACGTCAGAATCTAAATAATCGATCACACTTCCTCTCCCCATCACAAGCGCGAAGCTATTAGCATACTTAGCCGGCAGGTTGACGCCACCAGGCGCTATGATCTTGACGTCGGCCACTCCCTCGCCGGCGTCCTTGGTGGTGATGACAAAGTCAGCGTCGTCTTTGACGCGCACGCCGTTAGACAGGAGTCCACGGCCGAAAGCCTTGCACTTCTTCGCGTCGGAGACTGGTGCTACGCGTACTCCGATTGGATTGTTGGGAATCAATTTGCCCGCGAAGAAGACGTTGACAGAGTGCAGGCCGATCACCGGCGAGACGTACTCACAGCGCCAGACATCCGGCGAGGTTTGACGGAGCTTCACCGGGACGGTCGTCTTCGAGCCCTGAGTAAAAAAATTGAATTAGCAGAGTTTGTGCCCTCCGTGATTTATTTCAAAAATGTTTGAGCGTGTTTCGATACACCGCATTCTAGCTCTCGAAAACAGGTTTTAAAACACAAAGTAAAAGGGTGCATAGATTGGTTTTGAAATAACCGCCAGCAGCCTGCTACGCCCTGAAATTATTTCCAAAGCATTTCATTTTACTTTATCTGCCGACGATCTTAGTATAGTATTCCACGCTGAATTTTAGAAAATAAAGCAAAACAAGCTAACATCAGCTAACAAGCTAGAGCGAAAAAGAAACAAGTACCTGAGGGTCGAGAATTATGACTTCGGGTACGCCCCTTCCCGCATCTTTGGTGAAGATGTCGAAGAAGGTGGGCCTGTTGACGACGACGCCATCGGGCTGGAGACCAGGTCCACTGGCAGTGACCTTGCTGGGATCGCCGGCGTGACCCTCGACGGACACGGGGAACGGGCTCTTCGGGATCTCGCGACCCGCGAATTGCACCTTCACTTTGTGCAGACCCTCGTTCACCGGCGTGTAAGACACCGAGTATGTGAGATTGCGGTCCTTGTTGAATCTTATCTCAACCTAGAACCCAGTGGAAGACTGTTGACGAACTTTTCTCGGCTGAGAGTGGGAATTGAGCTTTCTTTTGACAACGCTTTTTGATAGTTGGTGTTACGAGTTGGGGTTAGAGTCAAAAAAATAACATTGTTATATCGCAGTTGTAAGTTATGTCCAAACAGTTTGTTGTTTTTTTTTTGTTAGAGTGGGAGGTATTGACCCACGGCTTGCAGTGGTAATACCTTACTTTACCTGAGCCCTCAGATCGATCTAAATATACCTATGAGAGTGAAGCTGTAGAAAAAAGTTTTCTACCAAATAAGTTTCGATGATATTTGTTTATTACGTTGACTAAATATATGGAAACTTATTGAAGTTTGTGAATAATATTATCATCATTATGTAAATTAAAATTTTTATCAAAAAAAAAATTAAAATAAATTTGTATGCATGTAATTTATTTTCTTATTGTGCGCATAGAGCTGCTCGTCTACCATAGTATGATGATTGGCAGTACTTTTAGTTGTAAAATCGGAAAATTATATCGTATAATTATATTGACGTCGACACACATCAAGGCTCGTCGATTTAACG
>UCQR01086628.1:1278-12624 GCA_900474235.1 Cecidostiba semifascia | reverse complement strand
GTTATACTCGCGTCAGGAAGCTTTGAATTTTTGATTTGCGATAACATCTCGACTTCCCTTCTGTGTGTAGTCTAGTCCTTTCAGAACCTACTGTCTATCTTGGGCGTGCCTTTGGTAACTCCTCTTAAAAAAAAGAAGAAGAAGAAGAAGACAACGGTTTGAATGGCTCGTTCTTTCTTTTGCAAATTGCAATGCTGAGTTGAAAATGTTGCTGATCCTTTGAGCAAGATTTAACAGCATATATTACCAATGAAGAATAATTCTGCTGCAAAAACTCGCAAAAGATCAAACCATGTTCAGTCCAAGCAATCCTCATTCTAAAAATACTAGATTCGATTTTGAGGAGGTCCGAAAAAAGAAGTAGAGGATGAAGAAAAAGAAGAAGAATCCAAGCCGGCCGGCTCGGAACCCGACTCGCGGCCGATCCACAATGCCAGCACTAATGTCCTGCATTTACCATAGTGGCTTGCTGCTGCCTCGGCCATTCTCGGCGCTGTTTTAGTGCTTTTACGCCTGCCATAATGCCTTTTTGTCAGAATCCTCAGGCGATCGAGCCTCTCTCACTCTCTCTATAGCTAGCTGCTGCTGCAGGTATAAAAGCCGCGAGAGAGTGACCCTCTTTTTTCCTCCTGCCTATACATACATATAGCTCTCAACTCGCACACACTCTATTATTTTATCCTCTAAAAATGTGAATTATATTCAGTCTCTCTCTCTCTCAAAAAAAAAAATATTATTATCATTACGGGCGTTGGTTGCTCAACAACTTTAGGCTTTTGTAATTGACGTTAAAATCACGCGTTCAAATTGCGATAATCAGTAATAAATGCGTGCAAGCCCTCGTTGTGGGAGGTTATCTGACCTGACCTGAATAATCTTTAAAATTCAATTATCAGAAGAAAAATTGCACTTCCAAACAGTACAGAGTTGAGAAAGGGAGAGCGAGTTCTACATGTATATTGCTTACGTTGGCGTAACAATGCCCGACTCGCAGATAATACCAGCTGAGAATATGTTACATTATGTAGCTATACTGCAAGAGCCAGTGTATTATAAATATACGTAATAATATATACTCGTATAATTGAAATGAGACGTAAATGAACTCGAGTTTTATAGACCTGACGTAATAAAACAATAATTTTAACTATGCGTAGTGTGAAAAATAGACTCCACAACTGTCTTGTTCGTTAACCCTCTCGATATTCCATTTGAGATAAGGATTCATCTCTTTGTTTCACGACTAAAAATTCTCGCCTTGAGCCACGTTCAGCGACTCGATGCACATTTTTGTGAGTCGTGTAGTCTTTTTCGACTGGTCAAGGCTGTAGATCGAGAGAGAAAGAGACTTAGAGTACACACACACACACACACACACAGGCCAGTGCAATCATCGCCGATTCATTCCTCGCAGTGGGTGGTCCCTATGCAGTACACGCATCAGCGAATTAATTGAGAAAATTGCGCTGGTCGAGAGCGAGATTTCGCGGACAAAAGATCCTGTGCATCCTTTATCTATTTTCTATTCTCTCCGGGTTTTATATATCTCTCTCCCCCCTTTCTCTGGTGTATCCGGCACCGCTTTGTGCACAAGGCCTCCGAATATACTCCTTACATTCTTTTTTTCTCTCTCGTTCCTCTCTCGCTTTTAGATCTCTCTCTCTCTCTCTCTCTCTCTCTCTCTTGCGCTCGCACTGAAACAAAAAGTCAACTACGAAGGAGTAGACGAAGAAGAAGAGGAGGAGGAGGCGGTGGTGGTATATACAGGAGAGGCTTCAAGGATAACGAGTATATGGCATAGAGGCCTAGTCGCGACGAACGACGCCATGTTGCTTACAATTGAAACCGTCCTCCTCCTCCTCCTCCTCCTGCAGCTGCACACACGCGCCCAACTTTTGGGAGGAGAGAGAGAGAGACAGATAGACGAGAGCAAAAAAAGAAAGATAGCCGCCGCCGCCGACTTATTGCAACTCTAATATAATGGCCGGGCTTGCTTTTTGCCTTTTCGACTATATAGCTCTCGCTTCTAGGTATTTATACTTCCGACAGGTGTTTCTCAATGGCCACTACTGCACGCCATGCAGCTAATACTTTTTCTTCTTTTTTCACCGCCGCCGCCGGGCTGATTGCGTTTTCGATGCGCGTCGGATAAATAGGAAAAAAATTTTTGACTCCGCGCATATAAGTACACTGCGATGCCGAGAGTCGCACGAAAAATCAATAATACCCGGCGCAACTTCTTCTGTTTCGCGCGCGCACATAATATACACAGATATAATATCCTCTATACTGCATACTCTGTCGTGGATAATGGATTGATCAGATTTATACATACCATCAGCTATACTCTCGCGTGATATCTTGGAAATTTCCGCGACTCTCGATTATTCAACGGGCGCAATAAGTCGGAGCCCGAAAACGCTGCAGCCACAGAGAGGATTTTGAATTTCGCCGAGCTCATCTCGATTGGATATACATATTTGCTATATACTAGCGCGCGCGCGAAATAGAATGGGTAGAAGAAAAGGAATACACAAGAGTATAGAGGGAGAGGCTCTTTCGAATATGTATATATGCATCGGCGTAGCGCAGCTGTACACATCATACTCTATACTCGTGTGATGGGGAGATGCTCGTTTTCGGACTCGAGTCTCCTGCACTCGTATACGTTTATTACTTCCTTTCAGAGCATATCATCGCTGCTCTGATTTTTCGTAAGAATTTAAAAGTATTGCAACTTGAACAAATCTCCGCAGCAATTGAACAAAAAATCATCGGCAATAAAGCGCGCAGGTGTGTGTCCGTGTATGTGTGTGTATAATATAAACGCGGCGCATCGGATACATTCGCGAGTATCAGAGAGAGAGAGAGGGAGAGTGGGGGGGAGACGAGGGATCGGATGACGCGAGCGCACGCGATATAATAGCCGCGGGTCTTGAGGCCCAAGCGCCGCGCTGATGCATAGCGCTGATGGTGGGGGAAGCGCGCCGCTGACCTTGACTAGGCCCGAAATTGAGGTGGCGCGGCGCAGACACTGCCGGGGCCGCCCCTCGAATCCACAATGTTCCTTTCTTTCGCTCTTTCCTACTTATGTATACACATGTGTGTGTGTGTGTGTGTGTGCGTGATGTGATGATGTGGCACTTGCGCGCGCGCACGCGCTGCAATTCGCGGATATATTATATTGTATAATATAATATATTGACATCGCTTTTAACGCTCTGGCTT
The DNA here is from genome assembly GCA_900474235.1 of Cecidostiba semifascia. NCBI lineage: Eukaryota > Metazoa > Arthropoda > Insecta > Hymenoptera > Pteromalidae > Cecidostiba > Cecidostiba semifascia. The sequence goes on along the minus strand of UCQR01086628.1, from coordinate 9,396 downwards.
GTGTATATTATAATGATTATTTCCGCGAGTTAGGAGGACTGTTAAAGAGCCCGGCGATTAGGATTTACCGAACGCCGGAATATTAATATTTTAATAAATAGGAATTAAAAGAAGAGAGAGAAAGATGAGAGAATATTTGGGCCATTATTCTGACAGGAGAGGTCGGGCCTAATTCGAGGTTCGCTCTATATATACACTAGGTGTGTATACCTATACACATGTATATATGCACGCGCACATTCCTCTCTTGCTGATGTCTGTGTGTGTATATATAAGCATGTGTCTACCCACACAGCGAGAGAGGGAGAACACCGAAAAGTTAGTCCCTCTCTCTTCTTTGGGCCCTGTATAGTTCTGCATTCGCAGACTCCTCCATCAAGGACAGCACAAAAAGTACACTAGACGAAAACACGTTGTCATTATACCGGGCGCAGGAAGGCGCGCACACAACAACACTCGCTATATAAGCTGTGCAGCACACGAGACCTCTCTCTCTCTCCCTCCTTCGCATTCGAATTCGCTTGCCTTCCTTCCGAAACAGTAAAAAAAAAAAAAAAGAAGAGATAGAGAGTGAAAGAGAGAAAGGGACGCGACTGACACCAAGCTAAACGCGACGAGAGCCACGCATGAGCTGTGTCCTTGTCGCCATTGCGCTATACTCTCTCGCGTCTGTGGATTTTTATGTACAAGCTAATTCTGAGAAAATTCGGAGTCCCTTTTTTTTCGCGTCGCTGATGCAGCGAGCAGCTCGATCGGATTTCCGCGCGCGGTGTGCCCAAAAATTTATCACTGCGACAACGAGGAGCCGCGGTGTGAGAAAAAAAAAATGTTTCCGTAATTTTGCATAAAGCCCTTTATATGCAAATCTCGCGTATGGCTCTATATATACTATTATACGTGCAGTTTATAAATATGCAGCGGGATACTCTCTGCTGTGCGGCGGTATGTAGCGTGTTCGTTCATTTGATATTCCGTATAATATACTTTGTTTTTGCTCGCTCGCTCGCTCGCTCCAACAATGAGGCCTCGCCTTTTTTCATTTATCCGCATTCATAGGCAAATTTCGGCACTTTGTTAATTGTCATTGTTCTGCTATACACACGAATATTGACCGCTAGAGAAGTATAAGCCACCGCCCACGAGAAAAATAATCGACAAGTGTGCACATCAGGCATATATTGTTTCTCGTCGCGAATCCCGAGAGTTTTCCGAGAAAAGACGTGACCCGTCTGTATTCAGGGCGTAGCGAATGGCAAGAATTATATCTCGTTCATTGAAAAGGAATGATCTCTCTCTCTCTCTCTCGGCCAGAAGAGCGAAAGTGAAAAATCACACATGGGCAAAACACGGGCTGATTTTCGGCTCTCCCGCGGTGCAACAGCAGCACAGCACACCTCCACTCAAGATCAAGGCCAACGAGTGAGTGAGAGAGAGAGAGAGACTGGATGACTGGACTCTTTAAGTCGTTTGCGCCCGCATCTTTTCTTTCTTTCTCGCGTATACACTACCTGCGCTTTTTTTTATCGAGCCTTTGAGCGGACACAATAGCGGCTGCTACAACACACATACATACATATACCAACCAGACGCTGCTGTGTATTATAAGTGTGCAGTGCAGACATGCTGTGTGTATTACAAAGCCGAGCTCTCTCTCTCTCTCTCTCTCTCTCTCTCTCTCTCTCTCTCTCTCTCTCTCTCTCTCTCTCTCTCAAGTCGACTTATTCACGCGCCGAAAGCGAAAACTGATGTATATAGATGTATATAATATGTGCATATGCAGCGAGACTGACTCTTATTATTATTACTGTATATATAGCACTGTTATTATACACCGCCGTGTGGATTACATTTTAATGGCTATTTTAATAATTTCGACGATTTTTTTCTTCTCTCTGATGCAGCGGGGATGGAAGAAATAATAATAACTTGCGGCGTACAGTATGAGATCATTCTCACCGAGAGCGACGTCGGGACAATCTAAAATTCCATCTGTTTTTACGAGCTCTCCGCAATTCTCTCTTGGAAAACTACAAAACTACAAAGTGCGCAACTACGATAGTTATACACGTCTCGTATATATAGAAAAACACAAACGCGTGGGTGGTCGTATCTAATACAGATCTACATGCACACATACATATACCACGTTGAACAAAATGCGCGAATTTTGATTCGCAACTATATACATAATCCAAGAATCATAATATATAGAGACCGAGTAGAACAGCCTCTCACATATTCGAACGGCGTATAATATACATCGGAATACGTAATTCGCGGAGTATATGGCTAGGTGAGAGAGCTCGTTTTACGCTCTCCCATCCGAATTATATGCTAACGGTAAAAGTTTCGCACGCTCTCGCTGCTGCTATACTGCTGTGGGGATATTTCGGCCTGTGTCCAAGGATACATATTTCATGAATCCGCTAATTCGAACGCGCATAATTGCCAGATATAGGCATATAGTCTGCGAGGTCATAAGTATGAAGCTTCAACTTTTGACGATGGCTTTTTTTCTCGAGACGCGGGAAATTCGAATTATGGCCTACTGTGTAGTAGTATACAATATATTATAATATATGGTGTATATATATAGTAGACCACGTGTGGCCGATGATGACTGCGCCGGTTCGGATGAATGAAGCCGTGTGTGCTGTAACGCTACTGTGTGTCTGTGTGTATTGACCTCCTATTGAGCTTCTTTGGTGATCGGAAGCGATAAGTCACTCGGTCGTAATACAGAAAATTGATAAATCGCCTCGTCACGTCTCGATCGTGTATATTATCACCAGAGACATGCGCTTCCCGACGAGATGAAAATATATACCTATATGGAACAGCTGGCCTACTTTTTTTTCGAGTAGTATATAGCTCTCCATGCAATTTGGTTGCTGGAATAAGTCTATCTCTCTCTCTCTCGCGAATTTAATCCGATGACGAAGTCGTTAAAAATGTCGGTGGGAGAGCTCGTTGCTCATTACTCGAAGAGAGAGAGAGAGAGAGAGAGAGATATTGAGTCAGCGAGCGGTAAAAACCCCGTTGCAGTCTTGTTACTTACTTTTCTCTCTCTCTCTCTCTCTCTCTCTACCTTCAAGCTTGTATAGGACCGGATGCTATCCGAAGATTCCTAAAGGGCTGCGTACACGTAAGGTCATTGCAGTCGGATTTCACGTTTACGCAACCATACGGCGTAGGAATTAATGCCGCACCGCCGCGATGTATGTGTCACACATGCTGTACTCTGTGTGTGTATATGTATATACGCCTATAGGTAACTCGATCGGTCTTTCTCTCAGGCCTATTCCAGCGGCCGAACTTGTCGCATTAAATTTACCTTCTATATACATATAATACACACAGGCGCACGAGCATTATGCCTAAAGACTATCATTTCCATATATACGAGTGAGCTGGCCCGACGACTACTATAACGGATCATTCGTTCTTCTATATAGTGCTTGGTATACATTATATATATTTTAATGCGAATCCGCAAAGATGCGTGCGTGATGTATATATAGAGAAAAAAAAGTGGCGCTCAAGTATAAACGTGTGTCTACTTAACCCTCGTCTTGCGCGCGATTAAACTTTTTACACGCACTAGCTTTCCATTCGCGTATAGTGTATTAAGCGAGAGAAAGAGAGAAGGTATGTGTGTGTATATTGCTCGGCTTGTCGGGCCCTGGGCGAAATACGATCTCTTTGAAGCCAGGGCATTAAGCCGCAATTTGAATTCCTCGGTGTCCGGAATAGAATATAATATATAAAATTTCCGCGGCGCTCGCATCACGCCATAACAGTAGTATAGCTGGGATATTTTTCTACGAAGCTTATATTGGAAGAGAGAGATACACTGGCGTCAAGTCGCCTGATGGCTTTGATTTTATTTTTAAGCCTCGGTGGACCAATTTTTTTTTTCTTCTCTTCCCTTCTTATATACATTATATACTTATGTGCGTGTCTTGCTCAATATATGCTTCTATTTGTCACACGCGTGTATCATTGCAGAATCACTATATAATACAATTCTTGTGACTCTTTTTATTTTCGAGAATTATAACGTAACGAGAGTAGCTGAAATCGATGTAAAAATAAAAAGAAACAACAACAGTATATTAGCTGAGGGAGGGCTTGAAATTTATAGACTAGAAAAAGGCCAGCGAGCAATTTTTCAAACCACTATCAATCCTCCTCTCTATTAATACACCTTTGCGCTCAAAATATAGTATATACGAGGTACCCCAACAACCATCCCAGAGAGAGAGAGAGAGAGAGAGAGTACAGCGTTACTGGGGGCAGCATAGAAATATAAAGGAAAATTAGTCACGGCCTAGTTGCCGGTGTTTTTCGAGCATCTCTCTCTCTTGCTGCATGTACATCAGGGTGAACAATCCATCCCAACAGCAGCCCGATGGACAGCTGCCAGGAAGCGTCCAAAATCTAGAATACTATACTTATAATCAAGCGCTTTAACTTTCCTTCTCGCGCTCGCGCGTGAATCAAGCCTCTTTCTGTAATAACTCGCGCGCGCGCGCGCGCAGGAGCCACGTGTGGGGCGCGTGTGCGCTTTTGTGTCTTATAGTTCTCTCAACACGACTGTCTCTCTCTTTCTTTCTCTCGTTCGCGCGCGAGCAGGGCTATAAAAAGAGAAAGCGTAGCTATATATATATATACGACACCTACGCTACACACTACATATGTGTGTGTGTATGTTGGAGTAAGTAAGTACTGCAATGCCAGCTATCCGAGGAAATAACCAAAGCACATTCGAAAATATCTCTCGAAATATAAGCTTGCGTGTATGCGTAAGTACATTATACAGACTATAAGGCCGAGAGCCGTCGACGCCCAGGATTATAATTACGCTTCATATGCACCGCGGGTACCTATATAAGCTATACGTGTCATTATGTATACGAGTGGGCTAGCTGCTCTCGCGAGTTGCTCAACGACGCCGTGTGAGCATATATAGGTATATACCGAGAGCAATGCGCGCACTCTACTCTATTACTCCGGAGATCTATCAGTGTGTATATATAAATTTCCATCAGCTTGGAATTTTAAATTTATCCTATATTACACATATACATATTAGGCCCGCTTCTCCTCTCATTCAAACAATCCAATATCCGGGATCAGGAAAATTCGGCTGAGTATATAACTTTTCAATCTACAACGTAGAACTGGTTTCGAAAAACGATCGCTTACATCATTACTGCACTCGCATACATACACACACACAGAGACTCGAAATAATAATGATGTATACTACTTACTCTCGCGCGCGCCTCCGCGTCTCGGGAAAGAGCTAAATCGAGAGTATAGCAACTCGCGCCAAAACGTTATACTCATTGTGCAGCATATATGCGCTGCTGCTGCTGCTGCTGCTGCTGTTTACATTATATATTACCAGCGCAATTGCTCGCGCGTTATTGCGTCACTCCCTCCTTGATTCGATCATGCTGTCCTTTTACGTACACTGATTTCCGGAATCCGCGACTCCAAGTAGTTTGATTGAAAATATGATTATAAACGTGTAATATATATATATAGATCATATATAGCTGCTGCTGGAAAGCCATTAGTTTTTGCAGTATATAGCGACTTGCTCAATTCATCGTCGGGCCGTTCGATTAGCAGCAGCAGCTGCGAGAGAAAGAGAGAGAGATCGCGTGTGTGCGTGTATTATGGAGCTGAGAGAGGTATATACGCGTGCGCGCCTTCGATTTCAGAGACGTATAATTATTAACGCGAGCGAGCGAGCGACAAACGAGTTTGTATAGGATGGTGTAATTTTTATTATATTGTATACTCTTTGCTTTGCCCGATCGTTTCTTCGATGTATATCTTATGCTGTTGTTTTATTATTATTTTTTTTTTTTTTAATAAAACAATTTTCAACCGTTTCTATAACACAGTAGCAGGTTTTCCCAAAAATCCTCAAATAACCCAAAGCTTTCTCGGGCGAGAATAAGGTTAGCCACTACTTACACACAGGCAGCAAAGCGCAAGAAGATCCGTTGCCGCCGCTGCTGACGCGCATGCACGTAGGTAGGTACGCAGGGCAATTAGCGCTCGAAACACGATATGCTTAGAAAGAGAGAGAGAGACAGAGAGAGTAGAGAGCTCTCGCGTTTCTGCATGCGCGCATCTGTACAGCCCGGCCATATTCGATCACCAAGGCGCATTCGAGGAATAACATGCGTTTGCGAGCTCCAACTCAAGTGTCCACCATCTGCCGACGTGTCCTTGACTAGATATTGTATACTAATGTTAATCGGTCTCAGGATGTATATTCTACTGCTGCCGAGAGAGTGTCAATGCTTGTATTTTTCTCCAAATTTTCCTAAGCAAGTATATTTCTTCTACAATTCATGCCCAAATGAATGATTTATCCACTTCTTCCGCAAGCGCCAGAGAATTCCCCACTTAATTTTCCGCACCTCGAGCTTTCGAGTATGCCATTAAAAGCGCGCAAACTTCCCCACTCTCTCTCTCTTCTCGAGTAGCCCTTAAAAGAATCAGACGACTCCAGACTTGAAAATTGCAAACGATTAAATCCATCTACCCCCGCATATATATAGTATATACACATCTCAATAGAATCAGCCACTCCTAAGACTGTATATGCATAATACGCATGCACACGAGTTCGGGATAATCATCGTTTTCAGCTCGTTGTGCTATACGCGCGCGTGTAATGCATATCCCGCGACTCGGGATTGGTCGAGTCTCGAATGAGATCTTCTATATTTGCCGGGGCGCCAGAGCGTTATATACGCGCGCGACAAAGCGACCCACATCTCTCTCTCTCTCTTTCACTCTAGTACTATACTGCTGATGCAAGCGTCAAGTGAAACAGGTGCACGACTACGACGACGCTAAGCAGCGAAGACATGACGAGAGGGAGGACGTGAAATCGAGACGCGAGAAAATGGAAAACGAAGAGGAGTAAACAGAATTAGTATATGCCGAGAGAGGAGGGAAAAAAAAAAAGAAATGTGGGGGGATAAGACGATTTGTGCGCCGGGAGATGCAGCGGCTGAAAATAACGCCGAGCTCTTCTCTCTTTCGAAGCAGCGCGCGATAATTAAAAAAGGGCGCACGCGACGAGAGCGTTTTTTCGGATTTTAAACTCGGCCATCTGCGAGTCGTTCCTTCTCGTAAAACACGATACGCCGTTTACTCTTATAAATTATACAAGCGGCTCTCTGCTGCAAAAGAATCTCGCGCTAAGTATTCTCTCATTTTTTGATCCACACCTGACACGCGTTTTGTTTTATTTCCGACGCCGATGGTAAATGGTTAATTGGGAAAAAGATGACGTTTAGTCATTCAGATATAGAGCCCGGCGATTAAGCGGGGAATAGTGGAGAAGGAATTTTAATTTTAGAGAACCGTTAAATATATCTCGGCTACGAATAAAACTTTATCTGTTTTTTTTTTCTTCTTGAAAAATTCCCGCATGACCAAGATTATACAAATTGTGAGAGTGTGTTTACGTATATTGTATTTATATCTTTATTTCCTCATTTTCTTTTTTACACGCCGGGCTTATTAGCTTCTTTTCCCCCCCACAGTGTAATATATGTAATTTGAGTAGACTTTTTTTTTTAAATACCACGTTTATATCGTTGAGGAATTTTTTTACGAATATGCTTTAAACAATCGCATGCGCTTCTTCAATATAATAATTGTGAAAATGAGAGGATGAGTGTTTTTAAATTTACGAGCGTGTTTACGCAGCGACACTTCAAGCGGTCGTCATAAAATAACAAACAAAACAAAGTGAATTACTGATTATATTTGTGGTTTAATTAACTTTGATCGATAGGATCATTTTTCGGTGCGTCAGTACGCAATTTATTAATTTATTTTTATAGCTGTCTCTCGAGAGTGAGTACGTTTGCACGCAGAGACATCTGGCGGTGAGCGAAAACGTATTTTCAGTGAATCGTTTCCATATAGCTTTGAACGATAAAGTAGGAATCTACTTTGGCGGTTTAAACCGACTGCCGTCGAAACAGGAGGCGACGTTCGGGTAATGTTTTGATTAGATATAATGACTATACGCGGCTGATGGTTTACTCGCCGCAAAGGAGATAAGAAGCACTAGTT
>UCQR01086625.1:1318-13548 GCA_900474235.1 Cecidostiba semifascia | reverse complement strand
CAAAGAACTTTACTCTATAATTTTATTTACAGATTTTCGTATGTTTTTTCTTATATTAAACGTGATTACTTTAAATTAAATGGTTGATACAAAATATAATTTAAAAAAAAGATTTTTCATATTTATTAACAAATTAAGTAAAACAAAGTTAATGCTATGATTATTGCAAAAAAAAAAAATAATAATAATAATAATAGCTAATAGAAACGATTTCGGATACACAAAAATTCGAATGACAAGCGGTTATCACAAATTTTTCCTAAAGGCGATTGGTATAAATAAAAACACTCAGTATCGACCAGTCAGACTGGCGCGTGAACAAGCGAGTGATCATTTTGCATACCTGGAGATATATTCCTCAATAGCTGTCTCCTCGACTGGCATCATAGGAATCGGACTGTTAGTGGACAGCCAATAAGATCGGTCGTTTCGGCTGGCGTAGTGGCACACGCTGTTTACGTCACAGAATAGGAAGGGCATCGTCGAGAACTTTCTTACGCAGGAGCCAGCATAACCTGTTTACCAATGAGATTTATAGGACGAGTTCACACTCGGCTTACGGAGGCCCGTGTCGCCCATATATACACACAAATACACTCTCGCCTGCACGCGCGCATACTTTTAGAAATGGCTCTCGCTATGAGCTGACTACCTATATCGAGCTTATCGATTCTCGTGCGAAATCTTTTGAAAGTCAGCGGAAAGTAACGATTATACGGTATTTAAGTACTTGCCTAAATCTTGAGAATGGGCCCTTTCGTCACCATCGGTATACAGAAGACTGTATCCCTCCCAAAGCTTGACATGGCCTCGCTCGCACTCGGGGACTGATTGACTCTGACTGTGCTTCACGAGCAAAATACCAGTGAGATAGTCGGGAGAGGCCTCGCATGGAAGACCATTTTCACCCGGAATACCTCGTGGTCCCATCGGTCCCGTAAGACCAGTTGGTCCTGGAGGTCCTTGCACACCTGGCAAGCCTCTTAAACCTGGTGGCCCAGGAGGTCCAGCGAATCCAGGCATACCCTTAGGGCCATCCATTCCTGGGAATCCAGGCTGACCTGGCTCACCCTTAGGACCAGGAAGACCGGGAGGTCCGACAGGTCCTGAAAGTAAAATTCATGTTAAAAATACATTTAAATAATCACAGTAAATAGAGGATGAAAAAAGCTAGGGTTTTTTTACCGGGGAAGCCTCGATCACCCTTCTCTCCGCGTTCTGAAGGTAAAGCTAAGCAAGCCTCTCCCTTGTCTCCCTTCTCTCCATCAAGACCAACCAATCCGATCTGTCCGTCTAGACCAGGATATCCTCTATCTCCCTTTTCTCCTTGAACACCTTGTAATCCCTCTCTACCTTCCCATCCTCTGTCACCCTTCTCTCCTGGTATTCCGTCCAAACCATCGCGACCTAAAGTAGATAATTAAATTTAATGTGAGGAATAATGCATTTCTCATGTGCTTAGTGCTTAATGTGCTTAGTCAAAGATAAAAATTTACCAGGCAAACCAGGTTCTCCCTTTTGTCCCGGAGCACCGAAAAGTCCTGGTGGACCTTGGTCTCCCTTGTCACCTTTGTCACCTAAGCCACCTGGTATTCCATCTAAGCCGTTCGGTCCGTCTCTTCCTGGTAATCCAGTGGGACCAGGAAGACCCATATCACCCTTCAGACCAGGAGGGCCCAAAGGACCAGGCAGTCCAGCATCACCCTTTAATCCCGGTAATCCAGGCAATCCTCTTTCTCCCTTAGCTCCTGGGATGCCAGGATAACCGTCTCTACCTTGTTTGCCGTGAAGACCAGGAAGACCCTTTTCTCCCTTTACTGTTAATCCAGGTGGTCCAACAGGGCCAAATGGTCCGCGATCACCTATAAATAATGTGCACAAACATGAGAAAATAATCATATTAAGTACAAATACAAATGCATGAAACATGCCAGAATTTGTATATTCTATAAATAATTCTAAATCCAGTATTGAGCAACAATATTGAATATTTGATTCGTTACGTCGACGCTACAAGATTGCAAATTAACTTTTTGAACAAGTTAATATCTTCTTATATTTTTGCAATCTAACGATTCATTAAAAATGATAACTTCTGCGCGTTAGAACTTTATGGAGATGCTTTGTTTATATAGATGTCAGAATGTAAATCAATATATAAAAATTGCTTATATAGATGCAATCTAACATAAATGCAGATTTAAATAATGTTAAAATTAATTTTTTCTGCAACTCGAATAAAATAAAATGAAATTTACCTTTCTCTCCTTGAGGACCTGGGAGTCCTGATAATCCCGGGCTACCATATTCTCCCTTGTCACCCTTTTCACCAACAAAACCAACTGGTCCCGGGAATCCAATATCTCCTTTCTCTCCATCTAGACCAGGGAATCCCGGTCTTCCGGGTTCTCCTTTGTCTCCTTTAACATTGACTGTTAAGCCAGGAGAACCCCGATCTCCCTTCTCACCCGAAGGTCCAGAATATCCAGGTGGTCCCTCAAGTCCTAAGAAATACGTTAATATTTTTATCTTAGAAAGAAATTTTCAAATCTAAAATTGTTCTAAATTATTACATCTGTGGAATCCAAAAATTACCTTCAGGTCCTCTTTCTCCCTTTGGCCCATCAAATCCAGGTCTTCCAGGCAGGCCTACATCTCCATCCAATCCAGGGAAACCTGCCATTCCAGGAGGCCCAACATCTCCTTTCATTCCGTCTATGCCATCTAATCCGGGGATTCCAGGTTCTCCTACAGGACCAGGGAATCCCTAAGAAGATATTGTTCAATGAGATTAAATTTCAAAACTGAATTTTTTCAAACTATTTGATAAATTAAGTAAATAAAAATATAAAATTGAACATTTGGATGGTGAACAGCGTATTAACACAGAGACTTGAATTTGGAGAATAAAAATGATACTTACAATGTCACCCTTTAGTCCAGGCAAGCCACTCAGTCCAGTATCACCTCTGTCTCCCTTTGGACCAGGTATTCCATCTCTGCCAGGTAAACCAGGCTCGCCCTTGTCTCCTGTGGGACCATCTCGACCATAGCCAGGTTCACCGGCGTCTCCTTTTTCACCATCTCGACCGTCTAATCCAGGTGGTCCTTGAGGTCCACGTATACCTGGCATTCCAGGTTCACCCTTTTGTCCTTTCTCCGACACTTGACCAGGTTCACCTTTTTGACCCTAATAATAAACAAGCTCCAAAAATAAATATTCTGACTCATTCAAATAAAATATGTTTTATTCTACAGACAATGAATAATTAATATTATAGTTAAACACTTACAGTAAAACCTTGATCTCCACGATCTCCCTTTTCGCCTTCCAAACCTATCAATCCCATCGGTCCTGGTTCTCCCGGGAAACCAATATCTCCCTTAGCTCCGATCTCTCCAGGGCGACCTGGCTTGCCGTCCATACCGGGCATACCTGGGAAGCCCTGTAATCCTTTTTCACCACGGTCTCCCTTTAATCCAGGTGCACCGTCTCGACCAGGTCGACCTTAATACAAATTTTAACAATAAAATAACGTTTTATAAAATATTCGCAAATAATGCATCTTTTCCTTCAAGACACAAAAAATACAATAAGATACATCTTTTTTTGTCTTTTTTTAAGTTACCTTGTAGTCCAGGTGGTCCTCTACGTCCAGAGAATCCCTTGGCACCATCGATACCCGGCACTCCCATATCACCTTTTACACCAGGTAATCCAGGTAAACCAGTTCTTCCAGGTTCACCAGGTAATCCAGGTTCACCTTAAACATTTCCATACACAGCAATTAAAATAATTTTTTTTTTAATTAAATAAAACCATATACATTATTTTTAACTTACCTTTAAGTCCATCTGTACCAGGTGTACCCATGATACCTTGTGGTCCTGGTGGACCAATGGGTCCAGTATCTCCTTTAGCTCCAGGTGATCCAGGAATTCCGTTTAATCCGGCTTCTCCCACATCACCTTTCTCTCCCGGAGTTCCTGGCAAACCAGAGTATCCTACCGGACCATCTTTTCCAACTGGTCCAGATAAACCTTTGTCTCCCTTAGGTCCTGGGGGGCCTGGTAAGCCTGGGCTTCCTTTCATCGAGATTCCAGCTTCTCCTTTAGTTCCTTTCGGTCCATTGAATCCAGGTAATCCTCTTGGACCTATCAAACCAGGTTCACCAGGGAATCCCATAGGTCCGGTATTACCCTTTTCTCCACGGGGACCTGGTAATCCTCTCGGTCCTGTTTGTCCTGGAGCTCCAACGGGGCCCATAGGTCCCGGAGGACCCTGAAAGAAATTTATATTCACTTAAACCGTTAACCGCATACGCTTATCGAACTATTCTTAAACCACTTACGCTTTCTCCTTGGAAGCCACGATCACCTTTTTGTCCATCATAACCAGGTAAACCTGGTTCACCTTTTGGACCTCTGTCTCCAGGTGGTCCAACCGCTAGTTCCTTAAGACTCAAAGGTGGACAGTAACCTACACAGATGTCGATAATAAATAATATGATATGATATTTACTGTAATCTGACTTTAAAAGATGAGTGTAATATGTAGAATTGAGTAAAAAAAAACAAACGTATAAAATTTACATAGCTGCAGAAACTTATTATCAACGCACCTGCTTCTCCCTTTGGCCCACTAAAACCAGGTTCACCCTTTTGGCCACGATATCCGTCACCACCTCTATCACCCTGTTCACCCTTAATGCTTAATCCTGATTCACCCTTTTGACCAGGGAATCCAGGTCTTCCTGATATTCCATCTAAACCTGGGAGACCACGTTCACCCTGTACGTACAAAAATCAAAATCTCCTTTGTAGGATTCACAACAATTTTTAAATATTTTTATTTAAAACGTATTCATACCGTGTCTCCTTTTGTACCAGGGAATCCTGGACTGCCACTTCTTCCTTTTTCTCCTGGGGGACCTTCTGGACCTGTCGGCCCAGGCCTACCTTCATCGCCTCTTTCACCCTTCTGTCCTTTATCCAGTTTGAACTGATCTTTGGTTATGACACAATCTCGACCTTGTTCTCCTTGAGGTCCCGGAGAACCAGGTATTCCGTCTTTTCCCTATATTCATAAAAAGGATTAAAACAAATATATATGTATATTTTTAAAACAGAAAACTTAATATACATACACGTGCGCCAGGAAGACCGATAGGGCCAGGTAAACCATCCAGACCAGCTTCACCTGGGAATCCGCGTTCACCAGGAGGACCTCGAGCACCAGGCAATCCATCTCTACCATCGAGACCCCGATCACCTTTAATTCCCTTGACTCCAGGAAGACATTGAGTACATCTTCCACCAATATCTCCCTTTTCTCCAGGCAGACCAGGAAAACCAGGTGCGCCATCTCGACCAGGAACACCCGCTTCTCCGGGCAGACCAGGAGCGCCCGGAGCTCCGGGGATACCTTCCAAGGAATCACCTGGACGACCTCGTGATCCTCCATAACCTTTTTCTCCTTTTTGGCCCTTTGCACCATCTCGTCCATTTATTCCGTCCATTCCTGCTGGACCCTACAAAATAATACAATAATTATCATTAATTTACACAGACAAATTATGTTCAATTCAATTGTGTATTATAGATATGCTAACAATTATAGATATGATAACTTACAACAATCGACAGTCCTTTTTCACCCTGAGGCCCTCTTGGTCCTGGCGGACCCATGGGCCCAGTGAAACCTCGCGGTCCAGCTTCACCAGGGAATCCAGCGAGTCCTGGCTCTCCCTTGGCACCCTTGTCACCTGGCGCACCTTCCGTTCCCGGTACACCAGCCAATCCGGGACCTCCCACAGGACCCACGGGACCTCTAGGACCGGGTGCACCAGGATATCCGTCAGATCCTCTTAAACCAATAGGTCCCGGATATCCTCGGGGACCTTTCTCTCCAGGCGGTCCTGGTTGTCCTTTACCACCCTAAAATTAAATTGAATACTCAATTAAATCTCTAGCGCTTAACGCTTTTTCATTTGTACATATCAATTATCTTACGCCTGGTGGACCTGGAGGACCGCGCAAACCGGGTATTCCCGCTGGTCCATCTAATCCAGCATCTCCTTTTGCACCAGGTACTCCAGGCAATCCATCTGCACCATCGTAACCACGATCACCTTTTCTTCCAGGAGGTCCCGGAGGTCCAGAGTATCCATCGCGACCCTACGATAGCATATTAATTTATAACTTATGTTTTCAATCAATTGTCATTTTTAGTAGAATGTAATGAGTACTCGAATTCCAGGTGCTCCGGGAAGACCTTTCTCTCCTTTTGGACCATTTAGACCTGGTACACCGTTGTCTCCCACGTACCCTGGCTCTCCCTTTTGTCCATAAAATCCGGTGTCACCCTATTGAAAAGTATTGCACGTTTTGAATTACATGAAAAATCAAATCTACACATTGAAAATCTATAACTTATCTAGATCTTTAAATTGATAGTATGTAAATTTATATACCTTGTCACCCTTAGCTCCAGATGGGCCCACGGGTCCTATCACTTCTTGACCGCCACTTTCGAACGGTTGTGTAACGCTTTCACCTGGTGGTCCCACTTCACCTTTGTCACCTTTGTCTCCCTTTTTACCCTCGAAACCAACACCCATGTTGCCCTTCTCTCCTTTGATACCTTGAGGCCCAGTGAATCCCTAGGAAAGATTGAAAAAAAATTCTTTAACTAAACTATTATTCAATAATTTAAAGAATGCCAGAATTATCAATGCTTGTACTTACAACTGGTCCCCGTTCACCTTTCTGACCATGCTGACCAGGATATCCTTGAGGTCCCGGAATACCTCGCGCTCCTTGCACACCGTCACTTCCTGGTTCACCTTTTTGTCCAGTTAAAAGAAGACCGCAGTGTCCTGCTTCTCCCTTGTCACCCTTGCTTCCCAGGGTACCGGGTAATCCTCGAGGTCCTGGCTCTCCGGGTAATCCATGTTGTCCAGGAGATCCCTATGAAGAAATAGTTTATAATAACTCTTGCGCTTCGCCAGAAAATAACTTGCGTAAATAAGAGCTTACGTCAGTTCCGTTGCAACCATCTCGACCAGGCATACCAGGCGGTCCTGCTGCTCCCGGAATACCAGACACACCGTTTTGTCCAGCGTGACCAGGAAGACCCATTTTTCCCTATTCAACATTTTTGTCCTTTGTAGTCTCAATCGAGAAATCAAAGTAATCCGTAAAGAGTGCGTATATCGCGTAAAAGAAAAGAGCCTTACTCGTTCGCCGCGAACTCCTCTTTGACCTTGTGGGCCAGGATCTCCCTTATCACCCTTTGGTCCCAGAAAACCTTCGGCACCAGGAAAACCGCGTTCTCCTTTAGGACCGACAGGTCCCATCACTCCTGGTGGTCCCTGAAGTCAATCAAAACAGCGACGATAAATCAAGGAACACTTGTTAAATTTTCCATAAAAAATGTCAACAAGTATACAACTTACTCTGTGACCTTTCTCGGCGAAGCACTTGGGATAGCAGCAGCCAGAGCCCGTGCAGTTCTTTTGGGCATTATATCCTGGGGCCGGGTAAACCTTGTAGTTGCTGGGATAGCCGTTCTCTCCGTATCTGTCTCGAGACTCCTGCCGAGTCCCTGACTCGTATCCGGAACCAGAGCCATACTGCGAGCCAGCTTCCTGTCGACGACGCTCCTCGAGTCTCTGGCGCTCCTCCCATCGCAGTCGCTCCTCATAGCGTTGGCGTTCCTCCCAGCTACTCCAGGCCTGGCCGTTCTGATCGTAGCCCTCGTTGCCGCTCTGGTTGTGCCCCGGCGGTGGCTGTGGCTGTCGCGGATAATTCTCTGGGTAGTCGTAGTCGTCGGATGAGCCCGGCACGTCTCCCCGCTGTGTCGGCGTGTCGTCTGGCCTCGATCCCCATTCTGTGTGGTTGTATGGTATTCGCTGAAAAACGGAACGGTGATTTATTTATATGTAACGATCTTTCTCGCGCGTCGTATGTATGAACGGAATAACCCTCGCTCTGCAAAATCGTTTAATAAGAAATCGCATCAGAAAAAGAGAACAAAAGCTTGTCTATATACCCGAAACTGATAATTCTCGAAGCCACAAGCGGCAAATTATGGTGTTCATGAACGATGACCCCTTGCTGGCCTTCAGCTATATACACCAGAGATATTTCGAATCTTTACGAAATTCGCTTCTTATCTTTCTTATACGTCAGAGTAAGCCGAGATCCAATTATATACCGTTACTTCATTCAGCTCTTTTTCCTAATTCTCAGCAACGAAACACTGCCGCGCGCACTAGCTTTTTCATTACAAAAAGCGAACGTATTATATACACGAGACACGTGATAAATAATTTAATACACTTTGTAAAGATGGCCGTGCGTATACGTGACGCAATGAATTTTTAGGTCAACCGGCAAGAGTCTCAGCGATGACCAAGACGGCAACACAATTTCATGATAACGAGCTCAAAGTATCGGAAGTGATTTTACACCGCTCTAGCATTACATCGAATCATCAAGAACTGCACTGAAATCGCAGCCGAGTGTATGCCTACGCACTTTTTGCATACATACACGACATTCGAGCGCTCTCGCTCGGATAGTAGTTTTACAAGGTTCGACAAGTTATTCGCTAACGACGTGAGTGCTGATGTAACTGCTGCTTATTGAATCTATAGCGAACGTTCGCTCATGCTTATAAATTATGTAGGAAAGGTCTGCAGTGTGATAAATTCATCAAAAATATTTTTTCGTTCTTCAATCGCACAGAATCAAAACAAAAAGTGCGAGTAAGTGAATTTTCACCGCGACACCCGAGGAGCCCGCGAGCTAATGCACAGTCTCGACTAATTCCGCAAAAGATCGCTTTCGCAAACATCGCGCGGCGGATCTCTGGTTTCGAGCGACGTGCAACTTTTGCCGCTGCCCTATCAGCTCTCTATGTGCACTGCAGTAGAGGGCGAAAAAAGAGCCCAACGCTATCCTGCAATTTCACCGCGACGCTACATGCATTGCATGCAGGAAATTTCATACGTAAACACGTGCAGCAGTGGTAGCGTACAAAGCTCGGCCTATTTCCATTCAGTCCGCGCAGAATATCGGCAACCCAAATTTCTCGTTAGCAAGAGATAGCGAGCGCTGCACTGATATAACACTATTATATGGAGCGGCCCTTTTTATCTCACGTTTTGCTCAGCGGCGGCGGCGATTACGCAATTGCGCGGCTTTTCTTATGTCCGTGTCTGTGTGTGTCTGCGCTGTCTTTACGCGGATGCGCGACGACGTCGTATATATCTCTTCCTCGTCTCTCCTTCTCATCTTCCTCCGCATCTCGATTTACCTCCCCCCTGACGTCCCACTGAAAGAGAGAGAGAGAGAAGCTGACAACGGCGTTTAAAATCTCTATCTGGGACACGCGCGCGCGCGGCGAGCTGAATGATTATACGCGTCGCAGTGGAGACTCTCAAATATCGGGTCAATATCATTACCCATTTGCATTATCTGTCGCTATACGTATAGCTTCTTCTTCTATAGTTTCACGGAACTTTTTTTCAACGGTCTTACAATATCTGTCGCAGTGGATATTACGCGAGTGCTCCAGTTTGCTTACGCAGACTTTGCTGTTACGTACGTGAGAACTTTTGTCTCCTTCGTTGTTTTCAGCTCTGTTTATTGATGGCAACTTTTCTTCGTTATTCGATATGCTTACTTTTGGAAATACGAGAGATAATTATATTATACTCGCGGCTCTTTCGAGTATAAGTTGACAAACGCGCTGAGCAAACAGTTTGATAAAAACCTGCAGGCTATCGAAACGAGTGCAGCTCGCGCGGTTTCCAGACGAAAACAGATGACCGTTATATAGTTTAATAATGTTCGAGTCACTTTTTAAATGTGAAGCAGTTTTTATCATATATATATATGCAAATAACCTGTGTGATCCAATGTCGCGATAATGGAAACAACTTGACTTCGGGCCATATTCAAAAATCCGTTAAAAAAAGTACAATATCGTCGAGAGAAGAGATTGCTGCAGCTATACACGAAGTTGTTAAGAATAACGACGAACAGTTACGAAATAACCGTTATATCGAGGATATAAGCGATGGCATCTTATTCGCGCACAGGTGCTCACCCCACACGTATATACGAAACAAAAACAGAGCAAAAATTCGTTCGATGAGAAAATCAGAGCGACGAAGCGAAGAAGGGATAGATACACAATCGGGAACCTGCAGCACACGAGCCATGCAAATGAGTCGTAGGAATTAACGAAAAATCTCCCGGACGTGGGCGAACCGGTCGTTGCGCGGTGAAAATGCCCCGCCTATATATAATAATAATCCCCTTTTTTTCTCTCTCTGAACCGAACGACCAACTCTCGCGCTGGATTGGAATAATAATATGAGATGAGCGTCGCGCGCGTGCGATCGTATTTTTGGATCGCCCTTTTTCAACACTTTCGAGAGAGACGCGACACGACCGAGTCCTAATTCTTCTTTTTTTTTCTCGCTCGTTCTTATTGATGCCTTCGTGCGAGCTCGTAAATTTTCCGGAAACTGGAGAGAATAAATAGTTTGATTATTTTTATTTATTTCCTCGGCAGCTTTTAGGCCCTTTGAAAATAATTTGAAATATGTATACGAGGCTTGCTTTAGGGATTCGTTAGAAAAAGTGGTGCCTATACGAGATATCGATATTTATAGATTTACTATTTCGGATAGTTCTATAATAACGGAGAATAGCCGATAGATCTTCATCAACTAATTATGTATAAAACATTGAAGTTTAGCAGTTATATGCTTCCCAAGTAAATTTCCAAATTGATTGGAATTGTAAATGAAAAGTTATGCCATTGTCCTAGTAGCGCGTTTAATGTCAATTCAAAATGTTAATGCCTCCGACTATACCAAGGTTCGCTTAAATGAAATCCTGAGTCATCAGTACACATTATGCAGTGTCATAAAGCATCTCGCGCATAGCTTGAAAATTGCTGCTCTAATAACCTAGAACTTCTCGTACAATTCAGACTCGCTTTATTATTAATGAAAAATATCACCCATTGAAAACTAACTAAATTCAATGTAGACTCAAAAAAAAAACCGCAGCCTAATCAACTCCACCAGCATAAACTCCGTCCGCAAATATAATCACCGCTAAAAAAAAAAGGAAGCGCCTGATATCCCTCCCCCATCCCAGCAAATCGCCGGGGAATCCCCTTCCGCGCCTGCGGCACTGCAACCGTTCTCCACCACCTCTGCTCCCAAGCTCAACCGGTTGCCTACTGTAATATTCGCTCTCCGAAATCCGATCCATCTCTCCCCCGCGCGCTTTCTCGAGCTACATGGCGGGGGAATCGGCGGCTCTGCACCAGAGCGATCTTCATTCGGCGCGCGGCTGGCGAACCGAGCGCAGCGAGCTTTTCCTTACACACACGTGCGATCTCATGCATGCATACATATACTTATATCATTACACAGTAACTGTGACTTACCCCTTTAGCGACAGCGACCAGGAACAGCAGGGATGCGAGGCACCTGTAGGCAGAGAAGAAGAGGCTCTTACTTTTAATTTCGATCGATCGTAATAACTGTACACCGTCGAATTTGCATGGCCATTTATCAGAGCCCGATGCACGTACATGCTTTTTTTTTAATAATCGCATGAGAGAAAGAGGACCGTTAAGTCACGGGCATTAATGAAATACTCGCGCGCCGAGTTTTCGCGATAAAAATGATCGTGCGCGCGCGGCTACTTCAGAAATCGGGTTTCTTCGAAGGGGGCGCAAGTCGCCTCGAGCAAAAAACGAGAGCAGCATCGGGAACCAGTCTACTCTGCCGAGAGATTCGGCGCATGCCGACGATGATTACCATAATTTCACCGCGGCGCTCAGACTTTTCTTGCTGCCATCAATCATCGCGAGTTTGAAAGGCAGTGCCGATTTTTTTGGAAAAAGAGAAAAATCGAAGCGCAAGGATAGAGAAAAATCTGAGTAAAATCTAATAGTGCAGTACTCACCGCAATCCCAACCGGGTCATGTCGATCGGCCAGCAGCGAGTTCGCGCTTACGCGCGAGTTCTCCTGTTGGCGCCGATCGGTTGCAACTCGCTCTCTGTCTCTCCTCTAGCTCTCCTGGCACGTCGTCCTGGCACTGGCACTCTGTCAATCAATCAAGTCTACTCTCGCCAAGGAGAAAATGGAGAAAAAGACGTGAGTCTGTCGTCTGTGTCGGGCGGTTGTATCGGCGG
>UCQR01086611.1:3681-15521 GCA_900474235.1 Cecidostiba semifascia | reverse complement strand
CACACACACATGTCGTGTACGTATTCCAGTAGCTCTGCCTTTTCGCAATAAACTTTCACACTCCGCCTGTTGCCTCTTGTGCGCTCTTACTCTTCGTATTTAAGTGTTTGAAACGAAGAAAAAAAAATCTGCAAGAGAGAAAGCTCCTGGAACACGCGCATGCGCCTGGAGAGCTTGCGAATATCCAAGCAAGCGCCGAGGCGGCAAGTTTGAAACGTGATTATTTCAATTATCAAATAATAGCGTATATTGATAAGCGATTTTGATTACTGCACGGAGAAAAAAGATCTACCAACCAATATCGGTGTACGAGTATTTGCAAGCTATATAGGTATTATTAGTAGCCGCAACAGAAAACAGTTTTGGACTGGCCTTTCCCCCACCGCTTGAACTTTCCGTTTGAGCTCTTCGTGTCTCTGGTTAGCGACGATAGGTGACGCATAGGCACTTTTCTCTTTTCCTCCTCATGAATATCTGCTCAAATAGTGCATATATATAGCGGTGTTCCTCTATGTCAAAGCTGCCTTGCTGTGTCTGCTGTTTGAGTCCAATACCATATATCCAATATTAATCACAAAGCATTGAGGAAAATTTTAACACAAGTTTTGAAAAGACACTGTAATTATTGCAACTGCAATATCCATATATCAAAAGTGTTTTGGGCCGAACAATTACGGCCGATTAGCTTTCATTATACAATTAGTTCTTGTTGTTAAATCGTTGGCGCCACAGCCAAACTTTTAATTTCCTTGGCAATCGCGCATACAGGCGTTTTCGTTCAATCGATAGAGATTGGAAATATTGAACTGCATGCTGGTATATAATGAAAGATAACGATCACGAACTGGAGAAACATTTTCACACTTATTCTTTATTCTTTAGTGAATTCTGGTATTTAACGATCAAAAGCTTTCCGTGAACTTTAGCAATATTACAAAATATTTCGAATTTTATGTAACTCAATAATAGAACTTTTTCCAAAAAGCTCTCGTGCATACTAAATTGACATCTAAATATGCAATTCTGATGCGATTCAGTTCATAAATCAATTCTCGTTAGCGTGCGCCACTGTGGTCTCTATATTGGAAATGCAAAACATACTTCGCCCGTCGGTCCCCGGGAATGTCAAAGATTTCGCGAAAGCTAAATATCTAAAATATCCACAAAATTCAGCGGAATTCAAACACGAGAGAGTGCAACTACGTTTAAAAGCTCCTACTATTGACCTTTTCAATATGCATATACTCTCAAACCGTTTCTGTAATCGTTTTCACGTCACACTCGCTGAAAGCTCAACGAAGAATAGCTTTTTGTTCGAAAAATGTTCCACTCGTGCATACGCTTTCTCGCCTCGACAACAATAAATATTAAAAAAAGTTCTTGTATAAACATCAGCCAAATTCATTTCAATAACCTCGTCCACCAAGGTTATCCTCTCACTTTCACGGATGGACAGACAGCATGAAATATGTGACACACCGGGGAAAATTCCGGAATCAACTGATAAACCTTTCCCAAATAAATGTGCGCACATCTGTACAATATACCAACGAGGAATCGAGAAAAAAAAAATGTCGTTTAATTTCCACACAGGGCCTCGATAAGAGTTGGCTTATCGTCGGGAATCACAACTCGCCGCCGGCACATATGCTCATCTCGTGGCGTTAGTGGCGCATAACGAACTTTGAATGGCAAATCGATGGCCACGTATATACATATAAGTGCGAATTTTATTTGTTCGGCTTTGACGGCGATTCCGCTCTATATATGGAAACGTGTTTAATTGAAATATCGTTTAGCCGGACGGTTATGCTCTTATTTGCAAGCTCATCCTTTTGTTCGCTTTCACGCATACGATATCGGAATTATTCGTTAATATTTTTCCGGAATATGTCGAGCTTGATCCTTTGTTATACGAGGACATATAATTATCCGCTCTGGAAAACAAGTCGAGAGAGACATGTCTTTTTGAAAGCTCCCACGCTGCAGTTATGAACTTACTGTCGAGAGCTTACAGAGTAATTAACCTACACACCAAAGTTATGGTAATGTCGCGAAGTCGCTGGGAAGTGCCTAGTTTGTAGCAGCGAATTCCAACAAATCTAGAAACGGTTAGAGGATTTCTGCTTCCACGCACGATTTAGACTTGAATAATCCTCGGATTAAAGCGCTTCCGCTTATCCGAACTCTAATGACCGCGTTATATTACGTTGGAGTAAGTATCAAGAGCTTTCACTATACTGGAAGAGCAACAAATGTTGCGCGCGCGACGCGAAATTTATAGCGCCAATTTTTAAAATGACTGTACGTTTTAAAATATTACACATCCGCATCAGTTATTTATCGCTATAACATTCATATGCGTCCGCGGAATTCCGTGTAATATAATGCGCAAACGTATGTAACGGTAGATTTATTGACAGGGGTTAATTGCTACTCGAGACCCTCTAATCGATAGATATTACCCTTAATACCGACAGCTTTCGTTCGAGACAGTAGGCAATGCATTTTGAAGCATGTAATGAGCGGTGAACACGCGACGCTCACAATACCTATCTTGAAAAGGATCAAGAGAGTAGATTCTATTAATAATTATTACTTATACGTAGAAACATGGTCGTAAACAATTCTTATGCTAATTTGCGATTGTTTAATATGCCTCTAAAAGAGTGAGATTGCTTGGCAGTATTTTACTATTCAGAAAATGGGGTTTCCCAACGATTTTTTCATTTTGATAAAATTTTATTGTTTACCTTTGCACTGGCTGTTGTTATTTTATTTAGAGTTTCGTACGAAATTCGTAGGTATGCATAATTACGTTGCACGGTCAAGCCGAAATAAAAGCTCCGCGAGAGCTATAGTCACAGGATTTATGGGGGCAGCGGATACGTATAAAGTCTGATATTGATAAAAGTATAAATTTTAAAAATAAATTCTTCATCATCCTTATCCTGCTCGCAGGAAATAACGTGTACGCCGTGGGTATATAAATATTTTGTACCCACAGTAGAATGAGTCATGTGAGATTAGACAGCACCGAGTGCATTTTGATATACCTTATATATTTAACTTTTGCGCGTATTTATAAAGCTTTTTATTATTCTACAAATTTAAATGATCGTACAACAATACTTTTTCCAAAAGACTAAACGTTCTACCAAAGTACACAGACCCCAAGACAAAGACGTATTAGCTATAATTACCCTCTCATCAGCCATGCGCTGGCACTTGATCATTGAAACTTTAGAAGCACGTCTACATCGTAAAGCGCGTGTGTGTGTGTCCCTATTAAATATAGAAATTCAATTTCACTGAGAGAAGACGAGCAGTTTTCACGATCTAATAAAGGCGCACGTCGTCTCGTGTTTAAAAAAAAAAAAAAACTTACATCGTAAACCGTTTTTCTTCTCCTCTTCATTCCCCATTTCAATGATCCCAGCCCATGTTTCAAATACTCCGCAGCACAATTGAACTTCAATCTCGCATCTCACTGCACACAAATACACAGTAGAGCGGAGAAATCGAAATCGCGAGGCAGGTGCGGAAGATACGAAAACAGTCGCGCGCGCGACTGATTCAATCTGGCGCGCAGTAAATTTAGCTTTTTTTTTTGTTTTGTTCGAGAGAGTATCAGACACAGACACGTATCCTATATACGCGGATTGTGGCATATATCACGGGTTTGACCGTTTTAAAATAAATTAGGCTCGACGTCAGCTGTCACGTCCGCGCGAAAAGATAAAAATAATAAAGTTATTTTCGCGCTGTTTAATTAAATATTATGCAAAAGTCATCTCGTGGATAGGTCTTTGAATATTAAATACGTCGAACACCGCTTTATAAAAGGGTTAGCATATAATTGCATGAATATTCATATTGTTTCTCGAAAAGTTGAATGAATTTAAGTGTATACTCAAGCCTCTGAGAAAATCGATCCGCCCTCGTAAACAAATACACATCAATGAAAGAGACGAAGAGAAATAAAAGTCTGGACGGCCGTGGATAGAATAAAAAACCAATAAACCTACGGTGGAGCAGCTGCCGTTGGTTTTGACTCGTATATATAGCGAGAGAGCTTTCGAAAAATTCGTAAACACGCTCTTAAAAAGACGGCGGTTTATTTCAACGTCGCGAGCCGTTTTCGTGATAACAAAGGCCCGTCGTATACATCCCTGACCGGTATATGTTTCTCAACGGAAGAGCCGAAAGCTGCCTGTGTGTGTATATATATATATGCAGTGTTCTCGGGAGGCTTCAATCAAATTTTTTCGCGCGTTTCATATCGCTGGGGGACGGTTCTGCGCTCTTTCTCTCGGTGGAATTATTATTTTTTTTTATTTTGGCTCGCGTTCGGTTTTTCGGGGAGAAACTGTGTTTGAATTCGCGCGAAGCGTTAATTAATTTATAGCTTCTACTATGTAGGAGGCGCGTTTAAGTGAATAAGCGCACTGGGACGCCCGTCGGAATTTGTTTTGCGTTGCGTTTTTTAACTTAAAATGGTAATCTTGTTTGGAGGAATGAATTTAAGCGAAAATGTGATTTACGTTGTTTTAGTATACAAACAAACGAACATTTATAGTTATTGAAGTTTTTTAAACGTGTTGATTCTTTGGTCAGTAGTGTAAAAGTCGAGTATGTGGTATTAGTGTATTACTATAAAAACCGTAAACTAAAAAAAAACGGAGAAATAGAACACGTTTAACATAATTTCATGAGATTGGCTTCATTTTCATTTTAATCGGCTGTACATATACGTATTATATTATGAGGTCATCAGATTTCACTATTCATTTAACACAATCATTTGATTTCCGCCCACTAGATTTAACCGTTCTTTCATCCAATGTCACGCACGCAATTTATCACGAGCTTTATAGAAAAATATTGATTAATGAAAGAACGTAACTCGCGCCGACTAAAAAAATCATCAATTTTCTGTCCATCGCGGAAAAAGAATGCTAAGCAATTTTTACGCATCACACCCGCTCAATGCGATATGCGCTTATAATATATAGTTCTACCTGAAATCTTATACGTAAAGTGAAAATAGTCGAGCATATTACGAAATCCAAAAATGCGCTAGAAATATCAAGTTTCGACTATTTTTACAATTGTTGACATCCCGCGAAATTTGCCTTGTTTATCTTGCAATTCATCACTTGGTAACCACAGGTGCGCGTCGTGTCTTGCTTATACTGTGCGAATACAAAAATATCTATATCGATATAGCTATATACACAGCCCAGATGATTAAAAACATGACAGTATTCTCCGAAAATTCGTAACATTAAACCACTATACTGTATAAGAGCGATGACATCGACAACACTTTCTTTCACCCTCAATTAATAAGTTACATCAAAGGGGAACGACAAGGTCGCGCGCGTCGCACATATACTATAGGGAGCGGTTTCTTGGACAAACTAAAAAAAACTCCTAACTATTACGAAGAATTACAATATCGGCCCCTATAGTATATTAATTTGTTTGTTCATCGTAACTAACACACACACACACACACACATTTTATTAGATCAAATTTCCTATAATACAACGCGTATTCGGGCACGTGTGTGTGTGTGTGTACTCGCTGTCTATAAAACGCGCATTAAAAATAACCCGTCCCTATAATACTTTCCGCAAATTCGGAACGCCTCATTCTTGTCGCAAGCTCTAAACACACTTTTTTCTTTTACATCCCACGTGCGATTCCGCAAAATCCGACCGAGAGTGTGTCGCGCGACCTTGACCAATTAATAAAAGCTCGCGCACCTAAGTGCCACTATACCGGCGGTTTCCAATAACCGGCGCAAGCTCTTTCGAATCGAGACCACGTTCTTGGAAGATAGCGAGGAAACAAACGATCTTAAAAAAAAAAAAAATTTAATAAAACCCATCGCCAGAATACTCGAGCTTGCTTAAAATCGAGCTCACCGCGTATGAGTCTCGAAAAAAAAAAAAAAAAATTAGTCGAATAGTCGCAAGCTTGCACTGGAATTTCGAAATTAAGTATCGAGAAAGGGGTGGTAGTATAGTGCACGCAGAGTAAGTAGGTCAGAACCGGGCATAAAGAGAGCCGCTGCAGCGCAACCCTCTCTCGCACGTAAATACACGAACGTGGGAAATTTCGGCTGCTCTCTGCTGCGTGGGCTTTTGGTATATAGAAGCTCCATTGTGTTCGAGGCGAAGTCGAGAGCGACTATCAATTATATAGAGGTGGGCCGAGAGAACCGCCCGTCGCGGGTTAGACGGCCAGTAGTAGTGCAGGCGCTTGACTCTTGCGTCGATCGCTTATCAGGTGCAAGGACGATGTGTGTGTGTGTGTGTGTGTGTACGAGCGGGTGAAGTTTTTTTTTTTAAACGAAGCTCGAAGCGATATATATTGGCGCCAGTTTACGAGATATGTTTGCCTTCGTCGGCTTTTTTCTCTCTGATGTGTCACGCACGTTAGCGATTGTTTGGACAGTTTATTGCGAGAGGCTATGTCATCGGCTTCGGCTTCGTCGATGATGAGTGCTTTCTTTATGTTTATTTGTTTCGTTGAGAGTTGCGCTGAAAGTTGGAAAATTTAAGCGACGAGTATATTATATCTGGGTTTATTGTAGATGGGTTAAGTGATGGGTATACGTAATGATTAAATTTGAATCATCGGGTTGTGCGACTGTGTCGTAAAGAAATAAGGATGAGATAATAAGCAGTGTCTTTACGCGATGTAGACTCATTTTTTTTTTATGATCAAAAGATAGTATAACGTGTTACTTGTTGTCTTGATTTCGTTTTTCAGGACATTGTTTGATGATAACTTATGAGATGTGTCAATCTTGAAAAATATTTCGAAAAAATGTATACAGGAGCTTACACAGAAGTGACTGAGCACTTTTAAATTATGTTGCATACATATGCGCCTCGAGAGTGACAAATGAAGATGAGAAAAAAATACGAAAAACTGAAATCGCGGTAAAAACGTCATATGCTGCACCGAATGCGAGTCTGATGTGATTCACAATAATGACGCAGAGCTGCGGCTAATTGTTGAATAATACTCTATGTATTCTTATAATCACTATGATGTCTCTGTTTGACGAGAATAAAAGCATAATCTTCAATAAAATGGCTCTGTACATCAATCGTACACATTTATTTATTATACAATATTTTACACCGCAACATATATATTTCATCCGACACATCGACCTCTTCCGCACCAATATAACTTATTATCACCGACATCAATAAAAATCTTCGATCTGCGTCTTTCTCACGTATACTGATTGTGTATACCTTGGCAACAAAGCAAACGGATTTTAATTAAAAGTTCTCTCGGCACGTAGAGACAAATCCCACATCTGCGCCTCGCTATATATCCCCAAGACATTAGTTATCCGGTTCATCAAAACTTATGCGCGCGCCAAGACAAAAGATCGTAAACAATCGCGGTAAAAAGTCAATCCTCTCTCGCTCTTTCTCTTTCTTGATTGTGTCTCGAAGTCTATCTAACCCTCGCGTTAAAGGAATTTCCCGCGAGCCTCGTAAAAGGCGTGGACGTTTATGTATACGTCGTCGTCGCGTGAGTCGAGTGCATTAACGCGTTGCAGTGCTGGAGAGAAACGCGATCCTAAATGTAACCGCGCGCGAGAAAACGTCAAATCTATATGTGAGGAAAATTCTACTGCTGACCTAGAGTATAATGTGGACAGCTGCATTAATTAAGGAATGAATGCGGGGACTAAATCTTCGGTGGTGTGTACTTGGTCTAATTAGTTATATAGTATAGGTGCGGTAATTTGCGTTTGACGGTTTTATGAATAGACGCAAGGCTTATTTGTTGTTGTTAATATATTAGCTTGTATATGATGTGAAAAGTGACGAGGAGAAAGACATACACTGTTTTATCTTTATTTATGATGATGAGAAAAAATGGAGCAGTAGCTCTATGATGGCTTTATTAATTTTGTGTTATAGTAAGGGAATGAATCAGAGACTTAACGAAACGTTTTTTTTTTGTGTGTTTTTATCGTTAAACGATGAATTTTTAAATATATATTCATGCGAGGAAACAGGTTTTTAAAAAAATCGATCAGGAGAGTAACATTAAACGAATCGCGCTTGAAATATATGTATACTCGAAAGAGGAAAGTTATAATAGTTCTGGTTATCAAACGCGAGTGAAAATCTGCGGTTCGTTGTCATCATAAGACGGGAAAGGCCCATGTTTCATTACACATGCAGTTTACGAACATGATAATAATAGATTCTGTAGAAAAGACGATTTAAAATCGAAGAAAATCGCGCGGTTCCATTTCACTGGCACTTGTAATAGCACACAAATCTCAGTCAAACCAACAATTTATTAAAACGAAATGTGTTTTTTTTCTCTCTCTCTCTCTCTTGCAAGCCTGCAAACGGCGATGATAAAAGTACCGAACCACCAGTGGTGAGAGTCTTAACTGTATGATCAATAGTCTTCTCTTCCATTTGCTCTTGCATATACATACTTTTTACTTCTTAGTTTTTGTGTTTTCGTATAAAGTAGTGCACGAGTAGAATAGCGAGTAGTTCCAAGTATATTTACTTACTGTGTTCCTTGCATTTTATAATATATGAACGTTATAGACTTATTCCTTACACATAAATTCAATAAATTTATACGTATATAATATCATAATATATGTACACTTTTGATGAAAAATTAGTGTAATTGCATTAGTAAATAGTAAACAGATGTAAATTGAGTTATAATAACGCTACTGACATCTGTCGTGTCACACGTAACAGTATATGGAATCAAAGCAATATTTAGTCAAGAATTTTGTCTAGTCATTTGCTTTTTTAAAATTAGCAAAAAATAAATTATACTAAGAGACCGTTTGCGTGAGACATTCATATTTTGATTGACAGCGAAAATAAGCTCTCAGAACACTATTTTTTCGAAGAGTAAACAGACTGGATCGTTTATCTTTTGAAAACAAACTCTTCTTTTTTCCATATGAGTGTTAACACAATTTCTATATTCCACGTACTATGCATTATATACCTTGAAAATTCTCTTTCTTAAAATTTGTATTAGTGTACGTAGTATATATATTAAATTTTAGTTGTATCAAAGCTTCTAATACTTTTCCCGCGCGTATAAATTTGTTTTTTTTTTAACTAGACATATATAGCGATATTTTTGGTAAGAGAAACTATTGATTGCACTTTGCCAATGATACGTGTGTAATGCACACCCTTGACAGAACGAACGATGTATATAAATTATAAATCTTTAATTAAAAAAAAAATCAATCCAAAAAGAAAATAACATCCCGGAGTATTAGAAGTACTTTCTTCCAGCTAAAATTGCAACTCTCTCCTCTCATATATCTCTTCCTAAAAGATCTCTCAATCATGTGTACACCCAAAAGTATAAAAGTATATCCTTTAGTGCACCCGATGTATATCACTCGTATAAATACACGAGAAACAAACTCCCCCGAAAAGAATAAAAAGAAAGCTTAAAGAGAGGAGCAAGTTGCGACGAAAGCTCAGAGTGGGCGCAATGCGATTTTAAAGAAGAAAACTTTGCTTGTTCCAGCGGTTTCCGGTCCCTACACGGCAGTGTGAAGCAGCGCGAGCGCAAGAAATTCATCATGTACTCCATTTACGCCTGGGGCTGCGCCAGCACACTTACCACCGTCTGTATGATTATGGACCTGGTGCCCGGTATTCCAGAACACGTCATACGCCCGGAATTCGGCAAAGGCAGCTGCTGGTTCAACTGTGAGTTTTTTTTTTTTTTTTTCATTAACTCTGATATTACCTAATAGTTTTATCGTTGTCATTGCAGCGGATAGTGTAATTATGCATCAGTTTATTTTATATTCTGATTTTTTTATTTTTATCCTTTGCGGAGATACTGCGGGAATAACTTCTTAAAAGTATATGTTCGTGCCCGGAATTGAAACGAAAGTCTGTGGAATATCAGAGAGGGAAATAATAAAAAGTATTGGAATTGCGCGAGGGAAATGGCTCGGACGTTCGAAGAAAATTTCGTGATTGTGCTTCTG
This sequence comes from Cecidostiba semifascia, assembly GCA_900474235.1. NCBI lineage: Eukaryota > Metazoa > Arthropoda > Insecta > Hymenoptera > Pteromalidae > Cecidostiba > Cecidostiba semifascia. The sequence goes on along the minus strand of UCQR01086611.1, from coordinate 5,475 downwards.
ATGCGGTCAAATGAATAAAGTTAGTAGTCGGCCGCGTTCTTGATATCTTTTCGGAAATATGTACATAGTCGTAGGGAAAAATGTAAATGGTCGGGTTAATGTGCACTCCTAGAGAGGGTAGGAATATTAATTAGGTCGGCTCATTTTTGCCAGGAATTCCGCTGCGGTATCAAAAATGTTGAATTTTTTAATCAACTTACGAATTCGTATATAAGAAGAAACTGCTTAAGAAGAAAGTTGGAGAGCCGCGTTACCGGATTACACAGAACTTTGTTCTAGCGCGATTATTATACTTTTTTCAAGTGAACACACGAAACTTGTAATTTTATCACATTGTTTGGAACTACAGATATCGTAAGTCTAACAACAAACTTGTGGATTAAGAAATTTTCTGTTGGTTCTTTTTACAATTATTAATCGTATCACGCGAGAAATAGATATATTAAAATAGTTTATCAATTTTATATAATGATTTACTGTATATTATCGATAATCCCTCTTTTGAAATATACAAGCTTTTCAAAATAAATAATAACCAATCGACCTATACATTATACACCATATAACTCATTGCAAAATAATAAGACAGTGTCATAAATAAAGACGTATTGATATACATGTATGCACATATAAAATTCCGCTGCACTAACGATAAAGCTATACTGTCACTTTACGAGCACGAGCAGTAAAATAGAAATACTTCATATCCCTCTGGTCCAGTAAAAGAATATAACGTGAATATTAGTCAAAATAAACATGACCGCAATATGCAGTATAAAAATAAAGGATATTAAGACTTTTCCGTTTCTCTGCATCTGAACGTCTAATATTAATAATGTGTCCACAGCTAACCAAGCGAGAGCCATATATTTTTACGGCCCGATGGGAGTGACGGTCATCTGCAATATCTGCCTGTTCATTCTAACTGCTCATAAAATTCTGAAGCACAAGAAAGACACGGCCCGCCAATTGAAGGGCAGCGATAGCAAACGCCATGACGATAACAAGCAATGGTGAGTTATATTGCTTTCGTATATATCATATATCTACTTCTTGCGCGTCATACCCTTTTTTAGAAATAAAGTTTCGTATATAATATGAGCTAATTTTTTGAGTACGCTTGTTAAATTGAAAAGAATTTTTCAAAATATACTTTTGCCCACTGTCGCCAGAGCTTTAATCTAAGCAGCTTCCGCATATCTTGCAGAGGATGAGAAATTTTCACTTTGCAAGTATAATTCAAAAGGGACAGATACATTTTGGTTAGATTATAATATGGAAGTATTTTATCATGAATACTACTTGACACAGTCTTACCGAGTAATTTATATTAAACTATTTTAAATTAAAATATCATGAAGCTGCGCCAGTGTTGCACTTTTTGACTGTGATTCAAAATGTGTAAGAGTCATTAAAATTGCTTGAATTCAGTTTAACGTTTAGAAACAATTAAAATATTTTGAGAGAAGTTTAATTATAAATCGTTTTTGAGGTTTTAGAATTATTTATTTGTCTGCGCATTGTTCTTGAAAGTTTCTTGTATTCGCTACCGAATAACGCAACACTGTGAGAATTTTATATTTCTAATAGCTTTGATATATAAAATTTTATCTGGAAAATTTCAATTTTTATACTATTTTATTTCAAACGTCTTGGGAACGAACCAAATTTCGTCGAGCTTTTAAACTACTTTAACCATTCAGCTTTTGTGGTTTCAATTTTCACGCAAACGTTCCTGGATGACGTACAATGATTAGTTTTCTTCAAAGTTACAGAAGTTTTAGAGTCTTACTT
>UCQR01086583.1:17378-29711 GCA_900474235.1 Cecidostiba semifascia | reverse complement strand
GCTCTCTATCTCTCACTTGGCTCTTTTGGACGCCAGTGAATTTTGTTTGGTCGAGCACTTACTTTTGTATACTTAGATTTTACTTTGTTAATACAGTTAGTTAGTTACTTAGTTGAATATCCGTTAGTTCGATACGAATCTTGTTATCAGAAACTTACAAATAGGTTCTTTCAAAAGAATTCATTGGTATTTGTTACACGAAACTTGCTTTTCAACAAGAACATAAATTGGAATTGATTCGAATTCTGGGCTTTCGTTGAATCTTTAAAGGATTTAATTAAAATTCTTTTTCGAATTTATAGTAAATTAAATCAACGTATATAGCGCAAACAGAGAGATCAATTTAATTTAAGTAGAGTAGGAAGCTATTTGTATAGTGGTAGAATTTTCAGTTTTGTAAAAATATACATTAAATGGATACAATATATATGAATGGGGAGCATATAGCGATTTTTCTTTTTCTTTACATTTAAATTGTGCGATATTTTCTTTAACGACAATATCATTAAAAAAGAACACACATTTTTAATCTATAGCCTCTAGCCATGTCACCGGCGAGCTTTCTTTTCTTCGCACCTGGAGACACGTGGTCGGAAGGAAGTGCGACGCTGTACATAGGGTTGCGCTATCGCACACGTGCCAAATCACACATGCATGAAGAACTATACATACTAGCACTATACCTATCACATTGTTCGAGGGGAAAGTTACAAGTTTCACTAATAACGTGTCGTACGCCGGTCGTGTACTACCGAAAGATTAGCTTTAACTTCCTCTCGTCAACTGTTCTGTTTTACAGATATATTCAATGATAATATAACTTTCATAATCCAAAAGTGATGAAAAATTCAAGGGAGTAATAATATACGATTTTCCGCAATAAGCACACTGTATGAAAACTAAAAATCTCCCACGAAAAGATCAATATTGTGTAAATAAGTCTCACCAGTAAAAGGATTAGCCCATCATATCTCGATCAGTATACTAATAGTTTCCAAATATAGCGACCACACACAAACGTCAAATTCCCGTGAGTATCGCTTACTCTATAGCAGAGCGTTATATAGTCGAAGAGGAGAGGGTTGTCCCCCCCGAAAATCGAGGCTAATTGCGATTTCCGTCTCGCCGAGTAGTGATCTCTCGTCTAAGCGCACAGAAAGTCCTTCAGCAAACAATGCGCGCCGCGCGAGCAGTATTATATACCTATATACAGTAGCGGCTCGTCGATGATCAAACGAATGCGCCAGTAGAAGAGCCGAAACTGTTTTATTGGATTTAACAATTTCAATTCGAGCAACAATGGACTGATTAGAATTTTTCTTTCGAGGCCTCTTCTCTCGTCGTTTCCTTCTATTTGTATACTGATATATCGTCGATGGGGATTCACGTCTAATTCTTCGTTCGTTATAAAATTGTCGGTCAGATTTTTCTTCGTATTTTGCGGTCTCTTTTCTTTTTCTTGATGTTCGAGTTAGAACTTGCGAACGTAAAATGATCCTGACTATTTATCAACGATAACGATTTTTTTTTTTTAAATCATGGGTTACGTTTCAAATACGACATACGTTTTATATTTCAAGACAAAACGGATTAAAGTGTCATCTCTTAATATTGTCGTCCGAAAAATCCTAATATATAATATAGTCGTTTACAAGACACTCGGCAATTCTCGCCATCGCTTGTTCTCGTGGGCACACGACAGCCGGCACGCGCTATATCCTCTCCCTCAGTCCGATCCACATTCACACATACAGATATATACATGTATACAATATGCACACATTTTCGCGGCGATTGCTCGAGGACGCGTGCCGCGGGTTTCACCTCGACGAAGTCCGCAGTCCACGCGCACACACACACACACACATACGGCTCGAGTTCGATCCAAGTGTAACGGGCCGTTGTCTTGGGCATGCGGGTACTCGGAGAGAGAGAGACCGGAACGATATAGGTACGCGACAGAGAGAGAGAGAGAGAGAGAGAGAGAGAAAGGCAGAAATTTCCTCCGTACGATGGGATCCTCCTATATGGATGTACTATATAGAGCTATGTATAAAGCACCCCTTGCAAGAGAACTTCCCACGATGCGAGGGCGCGATGATTGCGGAGAGGAGCTATACTACTGCAGCTACTTCTTTTCCACTCGATGTCACGCGGCTCTCTCTCTCTCTCTCTCTATGTGCAGTAGGATGAGCGTGTATTGTGTGGAGATCTGTATTGATGAAGTGATTTCTCGCGCGCGGGATGTCCTTGCGTTTTTTTTTTCTTCTGATGGGGATGTGGGTGTGGGAGTGAAGAGGAACTCGAATGAATTATTACTGCTGTTGATGCTGCTGCTGTCTTGTATTATGATCGTTTGATTAGGAAACTCACTGATTTGTTTATGCGTTTTTTCTGAAATTATTAGTGATATTACATCCTCACCGAGAATATACGTTCGCTTCAGCGAAAATTTCAACTAGAAAAAGCTCGTCTTTTCTGCACAGCTCGCAATAGTTTCAAGGATTCGCTGTGTGACGACATTTATATTTGTCACAGAAAGAGTCTTTATCAGTTATTTTCCTGTTCCAGAAAAATGAGCTAGAATTATGAATCAGATCTCGTGCGCCGACATTATTACATCAATCAAAAAATATTTGCTTGTAAAATTATATATTTGATGATGACTACTATATTAGAAACACAGCCAAGGTATAATAATATCGCAGCGCGTAAACAGAAAATTCAATGGCGAAAGCTGCAATTTCGTCATGTACGAGTAAACACTGAATAAACGTAACGGGCTTCCGTGTTTGACCTAAAATTAAAACATTGTCCTTTCCAGCTTGCGATCGCTTAATATTCTGGCTATGTAACGCTCGCGTCAAGTTTGCGTCCCCTATGTATTTTAATTAAAACAGAGAGTATAATCGACTAACGTAGTTTCTCTAGTATGAATTTATTGTCTGACGACGTATGCGTATTTGAGTTTGTTGATCAATAAATGCAGTATGTCGACACGTGACTGAGTGTAAGTATCGTGTTTAATTCTACTTTAATAATATGGTATAGATCGGCATAGATATTATTAAATGTCGATATAATAATGTCAAATTTGCAAAAAAATGAAAAATCGAATTTTGTTTTTAATATTTATCTTTTAAATGGTTAATAGACACATTCAAAAACAGTAATGCTCTTGAGTTTATAAGACAGTTTAATTCTTTTTCAAACAATTCAAGATCAGTGCAAAGATAAAATTCAATTTTTCATTGTTTGATAACGCAGGGTATGCATATCTGTAAAAACTACACAGTATTTATTATGCCCTACAAACTTATTCGTTATCCTAGAATTATCAATCGCGTACATATAGTTTATTCCAAATAGTTTCAACCGACAAAGTCAAACTAACAGCGTATAATCCGTGTAAATAAACTCTCAAATCGAAAAATCCTCACAATACCCACCCCACCTCTTTCCTCCACCCCTCAGCCTATGAAATATCCCCTGGCACTCGTCTCGTCCTCTCTCCTCAAACATCAGTCGAGCAGCAATTAAGGCGACAAGCAGTATATAGTATACCTCTGCAAAGAGCTGAGCATCAGTCAGGGGGTAGGTAACCCCCGTGAGCTATAGTCCTCGACTGTCATTGGCCGGTTTACGCCACTCCCCAAGGGCGGAGTTGTTTTCCCCCCTGACACACGCTCTCTATCGAGAGCAAGACTCGACCGAGGTACGTGCCAGAGCTCCTGGTCGGCAGTTCGACGCGCGACTCCGTGTCGCACGCATCTGCAGCCAGCTGTTCTTCAGCCTACGCATCAGTCTACATAGTCCGTTTGTGTGTGTGTATTGTGCTGGGGACTTGAAACTTTTTGTGGGTGTTATTTCATACTGTTTGTGAGAGTTGGAGTTGCTATATATGCAGTGAGTTATAGACAAGTGCTGGAGCAGAGCTACTGCAGCAGAGATTCGGATCCCTGGAGGCTGATCGAGGACCTGCAGCAAGGAGATCATTCGACTATGGTTGTGCTGTGAGTAAATTTTCTTTATTTTTCTTTTTCTTTTAAGATTTTACTATTACTAGGATTTTATTATCATCGATCGTTAATTTAATTGAGACGTTGTTTATTGATGACAGCTGCTGAATATATTTTCTTTGTTTTGAAAGCTCGACGCCGACAAGATAATAATGTGTCTTTGTTTACAATCAAATTTTTCATTTGTCTGCGCTTGACACATAAATCTTGTTCTAAAATTTTATGCATTCTCTTAATCGAGCATAAAAGTGCAGACAGTAAATTTCAACAATCATTTAGAAATACTTACAGAGTGTCAGATACAACCGATTTCTTGCCGATCTAATTTTACCCTCCCATATTTCAGCCAATCGATTCCCAAGAATAACTTAAAAAAAAACACAAATTCAGCACACGAAGAAGAAGCGCACGTATCTAATCAGTGGGCGTACTCGTGGTTCCCCATTGGCACGCGGGGGCGTCTTCGTCTCGTCGCCCATTGGCGGCTCGCCACGATTGGCTGCCGCGCGCGCTTCTAATCCTCTCCGCTCTTTCTCTCGCCGCCATCTTTAATCAGAGAGAGAGAGAGAGATAGTAGACTATGACGTGATTTAGGACCGCGACCTAAATCAGGATTACGAAGTTGGTCCGGATTTTTCGGAGCCGAGAGAGAGAGAGAGAGCTCGCGGTAAATCATGAGTTTTTCGCGCCTTTCTGCGCACTGTGGGAATTTTCAAGAGAGTCGCGTCGAGATGTTGACGCGGGGATAATTAATGCGCTCTGCGCGATCTTGTTGAATTATACGGTCCTATGCTTCTAATTGAGATTTCACTTGGCAGCGTTACAGTGCTATATAAATATACTTTAAAATGAACGTGTTTAGATCTTGTGCGCGGTGTTGAGCGTTGAATAATGTGTATCAGTCGCGGCCGTCGCTCGAAGTGAGAAACGGTTATAAGCGAAGTGTGCCGTCGCCGCCGCTCGAAAACGATCTTCCTTATCTCGAGAGAGAATCGCTGAGGAACGAGAGGGAGAGACTCGAAATTTAAGAGCTATTCGTCAATTTCGAAATTGACTTTCAATGGAATTTATAATAATTCAAATTTGATGATTTTCATCAACGAGTCTAATAATTATAAACTATACAGTACGATAAAATACTCTAAATTTTTCTATATGAAACAATTACGAATAAACAACAAAATATTTTATTTCACATTATAAAATCCTAAGCTTGAAAAAATAACCCATCGAGCGTCTCGAGGCTCATTACGAGCTCTCGATTTTGGCGCGTCGTGTATATATATAGAATTGAGAGGTAAATATTGAAGATGTCGAGATTGGCCGGTGTTCTCTCTGTATACCGGCGGGAGATGCTATCTCCAGGCATCATCAGCAGTACAGAAGCTGCAGCAGCACAAAACGCGTTCGTTAACAGCCTGACACTGATGCAGCCGAGAGAAAGAGAGAATTGCGTGGGGGTCCGCAATACAACGAGAAACACTCCAGTGACGTCCGTAGTATAATAACTCGAAAATTCCACATAATATTCCCAATCTGATTTGGCAAACTGTTCGCCGCATATAATAACTCTATGAGATACGTGTCTCTCGGCGATGCAGAGTATTATAAAGAAAAATGCGCCGGGCAAAAGCTGAACTTGTAAATTTCAAACTATAAGTATTAAATCAGGCGCGCAAACTTCATATAATATTATATATATATAAGCGACACCGATGCCAGATATTGATAATGATTTTCCAGATACACACACACACCGCGCGCGTTTATATAGTCTCGCGCAATTATAAATCCATGTGTGCAGCCTGTAGTGTGTGTATATTATAATATATACACGAGTCGTGCTTATCTTCGACAAACGAGAGGAATGTCACATGGGCAGTATAGGTGTGTGTATATATATATATATATATAAGAGACTGGTAGAGGAATGCCCGAAAAAAGAGAAAGGGTTGCGCGCGCGATATCTCGAAGGGCCATAAGTTAGCGCGAACACGAGAGCGCAAATTAAATTACGCGCAAAGATAAGGCTCTTATACTCTCTCTCTCTCTCTCTCGTATATATACATATACACTACACATATATAGAGGGTCAAAGGCGCGAATGAAAAGTCGAGTGAACGATTGCCGGGACCAAACGATAAAGTCATCGCCTCTCTCTCTCTCTCTCTCTCTCTTGCAGGAGAGAGAGAGAGAGAGAGAGAGAGAGAGAGAGAGAGAGAGAGAGAGATGATACATCGGCTCCAGCTGATGCCGGCTCAAGATTATCGCATGATGCACGCGTATCCTCCAAGTCTTTTTCGCGCTTCTCTCTCTCTCTCGACTCGCGCGCGGCTAATTATGCGGATAGTACACGCGCTTAGAGTGTGTGCTTGAGTATACCATAATATATTATATCGAGAGAGTGAGATATTATGCGTGATGAGTTTATTAGTGGAAGACTGATCGGAGAAGTGTATTATACGCAAGCGCGTCTATAAATCAGAGCGTCTCGCATCCTCGGGATTCCTCCGAGTAGGCCGACTCTCTTATAGGCCATATAATCGGCTTGTCTATCTCGAGAGAGGGTCGTGTCCTCGGCCGAGGAATTAACTTGTTCGCGCGCGAACGCACGAAGTGTGTGAGAGAGAGAAAACGCAATCTCAGACTTGGATCCTTATATACTCTGCGATGTCTCTCTCTCTCTTTCTCGCGCTATTTCGAACGGCTATATGTATATATACACACGGTTAATCTCAAGCTTTCCGCGCCCTTTCTTATATTCTTTTGGGCACTCGTGAGAGAGCAGTGATTCATAGGCGAGGAGAAAGGCGGCCTCTGATGGAAGATATTGACTGGACCGTGCGAATGTTTACTCTTGTGTCCTTATACACATATATGTGTGTATAATGACAAAAGAAGAATATACATCAGAAAAAAAAAGATGAGACACAACCCTCGCGAAAAATCGGCTATACCACGAGAGAGATCGGTGCGAATTCCAGGAAGTCAGAGACGCCTGTCAGCTGGCCACCCACGAGCAGCCATAAGTATAATGCTCGCGCCGCGAGTATAAGCTGCCCCATAAATTGGGATTTTATCTCGATCGCTCTCGCGGGTCTCTCTACTCTTGCAGCCGCGAGACTCTCTCCGCGTCGCGGAGAGCTATACATTGCGCAACGTTAAATTAGACTTTTCCGCGCACACTGCATATGTACATATTCCGTGCGACACTTTACGCTGATGGGAATTTCAACGGCTTAATCATCGGGACGCATAATTCGAAAAGAGATGATGCGCGTGTTATACATATATATATTTATACACGATATTATTTATGGCACTGATGGAAAAAAACTGTCGAACGGGTTCAAGGGTGAGAGAAACAAATGCCGCAGTTAGCGCTCTCGGGATAAAGCGGACTTATTAATCACGCCACCGCTATGCGTTGTATATATACGAGTGTCTGCAGTACGTATATTATAAGTATACGCGCAGTCTCGTCGCCCACCGGGTGTCAATTAAATTTTGAATAATAATTTCGCCGGGCGCGCGCACGCGGTAGGCGTACGCGCGATATGTTATATGCCACTTTGTCACGACAAATTACTCGCGCGCGCGCGCGCGCCTATTATAATACTATATACACCTTTATCGTTTTGAGCAAAATCTCCTATATCGTATATGTATACAATACACGAGTTATAAAATATAAGACACAGAGCCGTATTATCTCTCGATTTAGAATTCGTTGTGTATTTCGAGAAACAATGAGCATATTATCTGCGCGAGCTATTGTAACTGATGATGATCTTTTTTTTTTCCTGCGTCTTATTCTCCCCGGCGCGCGAGCGCAATATTAATGACTCTCGCGCGCTCGCGCCAATTAGCGTCGAGGCAGCTCTCTGAAAAATCGACGCTGCGATCTTCTTCTCTCTCGCTTGCGCGAGAGAGCCTATAATACACACGTGAGACTATGCGCATTTGCATTCCGAAATATGTGTATATACATATATATATACGTATGCGCACTCGTGATGTTCTTTAGGCTCTTTTTTGCGACAAACGTGTGAGAGAATGTTCGCACCGATTAGTAATAATAATAATAATAATAATAATAATAAGGAGGTATATAGTACTGATGTGATCTTCTTTTTTCGCTTTTTGTTGCAGGAGCCGAGTTGGGTCGCCGACGATGTCAGCGACTGTTGCCGGAAACCAGCAGCAGCAGTATCCACACCAGGAATGGGATATCAACGACTCGAATGTACCAAAGGTATGCATCATGTGGATATCCTGTATTTTGATAGAGTATAAAACCATGAAGATTATATTTGAAAAGTATATAATTAATCTTATTTTGTCACAATAAAGGTAGTAGAGTACGACGCATGGTGCGAATGGGCGGACGGCCACGTTAGAAAGGTGTACGGTGCGGATTGCGAGGAGGCACGTAGACACGCGTCCGGCTGGGCGATGCGCAACACCAACAACCACAACGTCAGTATACTCAAAAAGTCCTGTCTCGGCGTACTCGAATGCTCGCTCAAGTGCGTTCTGCCCGGCGGCGGGCGCGTTCATCTCAGACCGGCTATTTGCGACAAGGTATGTATGCATTAAAATGACGTCACTGCTCTTATATTCATTTCGTAAAAAAAAAGAAAATAAAAATGTTTTACTAACGGAGTGCGGATTTCCAATTTACAGGCGAGAAAGAAGCAACAGGGCAAACCGTGTCCGAACAGACAGTGCGCGGGTCGTCTGCAGATTCACGCGTGTAGGGGTCACTGCGGCTATCCGGTGACGCATTTCTGGCGACACACCGAGCACGCGATCTTCTTCCAAGCCAAGGGTACCCACGATCATCCACGACCCGAGGCCAAGTCGACGTCCGAAGCTCGGAGGAGTGTCGGCGCTGGCAGGCGTGTAAGGGGGCTTGCAGTGCTTCTGGCGCGTGAGGCTGCGCTCGGTACTAAGGTAAGCTCTCAAATGACGATCGGTAAAACAAAAGAATAAACGGCATATAAATCGGCTACAACGATTCGTTTTTCTATATTTCAGCTAATGACACTTCGAGGTACCAAGCGACCGGCATCAGACCCGCTCGAGCTTCCATCCCGACCGGCTCCAGTACCACCTCTGATCGGTGACAACAAAACCGGCTACTCCTGCTCGTGCTCTCCGTTCGAGTGCGTCTGCGGTAATCTGCAACGAAGTTATTCCACTACACAATCCTCTTACCAAGCCTCCCAGCACCATCACCATCACCATCAGCACGACCCGCTGACGATCAGCAACCCGACGAATCCGATGTACAACCCGCAGCACGCGCAACAGATGACCGGTAACGAGGCGCCGGCCTATTGGCCACAGGAGCCCTCGATCGAACAGACTAGTCTCGGTTATTCCTGCCTGCCTCAGGAGGCATCTGCTTATCCCAGTGCGGAATTTCCTACTGGATTCGGGGGTGACCTATTTCAACCGGAGGAGATCTTCCAGTTGGATCAACCGATCAGACCGGATTTCGGGCTCACCGGGAACAACGAGGTCGCGAGATCACCACCAAGTTTACTGGATCTGGGCAGCGGGACCATCAAGTACGAGATGCCAGATATACACGAGCAGACCTACTGGACCCAACTGCTCAGCGAGGATTCGAGCAGCAGTCACGTCAGCGTTTCACAGGTTGGTTTATTTTTCTTCATATATTTTTTGCAAAATTTAGTTTTTTTCAAAAACAATCCTAATGAAACGCGAACAATCTTTCACCTTTCAGGCTCATGAGAGCGAAAAAGACGCGAGCCAAACGCAGACTTGCCCACCGTACAATTCGTACCAGGCTCAGCAGACCAACAACAGCTGGCCGACGAGCCACCATCACGACTATCCAGCCCCGCCGTCCACTAGCAACGTCACGAGCTACGAACAGCCAAAGGAAATGCGCAGCAGCTCTCAGCTACTCTCTAGTCACTCCCCGGTATCCGAAGCTCCGACCTTCCCCAACTACGACGACTACCACCAGATTATGCAGACCCTCCCCACAAGCCAACAACCTCGAACCGACACATCGCCCAACCAGTCGCCTCAGCAGCAGCAACACCAACAGCAGCGAATGCACGACGAAAGGCTCGGCTACCATATGCACCAGCAGCAGACCAGTCCCGAACCGTCGTTCTTCTATCACAACAACGACAGGTCGTCCTGCCACTACACCTGCGAGGTCTTGGACACGCGGCTGCAACCTCAGATCGCTGCTCCTACTCCTATCGCCACAAATAACAACATGAGCTACGCCGAGGTACCGGACATGGATATGCCACCGTACGTTGACTACACCCTCGTCGGTATGCTCTGTAGCTCTGCCGAAGAGGAGCTGCCAGCCTGCCAACAACAGCCCGTTCTACAGCACAGCTACGTTCCCCATCACTAGTAGACTCTTGGATTTACAATATTATATAGTCATGACTGAAGGTTCTAGTTTTTCTCCCTGCCGACTGTGAGTTGTTAGAACGTTAGACTGTACTGTCCGCACACACGTGGACTCGCACGTACTTATATTTATAATAATACCTTCGTCGTCGCAAAAGGCTTTTATGAAGCAGCAATCAAAATACGACGTGTGTAGAACTACATATCGCGGTTGTCCGCGAGTTCAGTTAACTCGATTGTTTCGCACTCTTTGTACTATAACGCGGATATATTAAATATAAATACATTGTTTTAGCGTATAGTCGCATAACATTAAAGAATGTTTTACATGTGTAAGGATCATTATTATCTTCCTCTTGTTGTCTGCGCGCAATCTAGAAAAAATTAAAAATTGTTTACTTCTATGCGTACTTCAATCGTGCATTTACTACACACTAAGTATACTATCTAACGAATCGATTTCAGTTCCTCCCTGAAAATTTAATGTTGTGTATAAGCGTTTATAAAGTTTTGATATAGGTGCAGACATGTGAAGTTTGAAGGGCAAAAAAAAAAACGAGTATGAAAATTATTACTGTTTTCGATGAAAAGGCAGTATCGAGTCTTTGATTGTACATAGTATTATTATCAGTTAGTTATATAGCGAAATTGTACATATATATATTATACGATTGACACTGTTAATTCAAAAAGCGGAATGTCAGGTTCAAATAAAAATGAAATACAAATCATGTCTCATGTAAAAGTCACTTGTTCTTTATTATTAATTCATATATAATTATTTGTGAATCCTTTAATTTTAACAGTTATTTTGACGATCACAATGCTTCGCATGCCTAAATGCTCTATTTTCTTCTTATTATTTCCTGTATTAATTACAATGTTGCACATGCAACGACGCAATTTTCGTAATGAGAGAAAAAAAGAAAAAAAAAACAAACGTCACTTGTATTAAAATTCTCTTCCTTCGCACGTACATTTCTTCGATCCATTACATGCCTTTTTTGGATTTTTCTGTTGTTATCACCTATATATACTACAGTTTTTTAAATTCTGTCACTGTTGCGTTTTTTTAAATATCTCCCTACTTACATACTATGAATCTTTTTTAAATGAGACAAAATGTGTAGCCTTTAGCGGTCATGTGCTTCGTTTACTTTCTCTAAAGTTTATGTACTACATTACCTATCTTTAATTACATTAATCAATTCTTTACTCACACGTGACGCATTAAACTGCGTGGAAGCTGATTTCGAACTATTAAGCAGTCGATCTTAAAAATGTTAGCTGTGTTTCTAAATTGTATCTTATTCCTGCTTCGTAATTTTTCATCTAAAAGCCATTTGTTTACAAAGACTTAAGAACAATGTGTTTTGATCACGACCGAAAAGACAGTACACTATTTTTTTTGTATTTTACAATTATCTATAGCAGGCACGTATCTTTGATGTTTGAGCTTATCATCTAAATGTTCATTATTTTTAAAAAACTTTGATAAGATTGCTAATTTCTGCTATTATCATCAAATATTCAAATGTTTTTTCAAGACACTCGCGAGTTGAAATTTTTCGAAAGACGTGCGAAGGTCCACTGTACTTATAGTCAAGGAAACTATAAATCAAGACTTTCGAAGAAAAAAGGAAGAAATTCGAAGAGCGATTGGTCGATAATTTATTTTTTACTATCATTATTATAGTTAGGGACGATAAAAAGCTCGATCACAATCGTCTTTGCTGCAGATGAATCATTTCCTATTATCTTAAAAATGACGTACAAATTAACAAATAAACAAAGTGCATGTTTAATGAATCATCGTTAGGAGTTACGCTCGTAAAAGTTTTTTTGTTAAGTCTACAGTAATTTTACGTAGCATTAAAAAGGGTGAGAAGATTCAATACCTATCACC
>UCQR01086583.1:0-17069 GCA_900474235.1 Cecidostiba semifascia | reverse complement strand
GTGCATCGGTAAGAACAATCGGTGCCTAATGTCCTAAATGTAGAAATTCGAGTTTCACACGATCTATTAATAATGTCAATTTTTTCTTAGAGAAGACGATCGAGGCCAGGGATAATGACCGCATTATCACTGGCTTCTTTTCGGCTTATCATGGGGAATTTTCTCTCTACACTTTTTTTATACATTTGTTTTTCTTAAGTGAAAAAGGGGTGACATGTAGTCACTGAGAACGTTTACACTTCTATGAAACTGCTTTTGTAGAGAAATAAAAATCGAATCGAACTTGTTTTGCTGTGAGTGACCCGGTCGGTGCAATATTTTTCTTTGCTGAACGGAAACAATACAAATGTAATTTGGAGCAACCTTGAAGCAAAAGAGCTCGACGAGACGTCTAAAACCAGTCGTCGCAAAACTTTGTAAATATACCAATGAAAATGATGGACATAGTGAAATGACTATGTATTTGCGTCAGTTGCTTCCTATTACAGTATATCAGAAAAATCTCAGCTTTTTTGTTTTAATTATCTTTCGTCTTGAAAAATTATTCGTCAACCTATGGTAGTTTTATTATTTTCACCTATGAATTATTGCACACTCGAGTGAAATTTCTTAGACGAACAATAGCATTTATTCATACGAGTATATATTATCGACAAGCGCACATCGTTAAGATATACGATTATAATATATAATAGTATGACCGAAGCGAAGTAGCGTAAGTTCATGATAGGCTATAAAACTTACGGGGCTAATTCTCCGCGAGGTGCAAAGATTAACTATATACTTCTCACAGTAAAATTACTCAGAGTTCGTTTTTTTGTTTTTTTTTTGTTTTTAAGAAACGACGATAGAATTAAACCTGCAAAGTTTTTGTCTTCGTCGTTTCAGTTCGATGTTTTATTTTAGATTGTTATAAAAAAAAGAATTGTCGACAACCGTCGTCAGTTTGTTTACAAATTTAAACTAAAAAGTGAAAAAAATTAAAAATTAACGGCACAGCTTCGCGATCTTTACATGGGTTCTCTTAAATTACCCAGTTTATCAATTCATCTCTTACTCTTACGCTTGCTCTTATCTCGTAGAAATTAATGTATCGAGAAGAAACAAAACAACCTTACAAACTTTACTCTCGTACGGTCACAGCGATCCACAGCATTCTGACAAATATGTTTCACTCGCATTTTTTTTTTTTAACTTTTTTGAAACTTTTTTTTATATTTAAATTACTTATATCACAATAAAATGCCAGCGCATCCTACACTGTTTTTGTATTCTCACAACACAGCGCACGTACGGTTTTCCTCGCGTTCATTGGCATCTTACGCAACACTTACGAAAATCTTGACAGGGATGCGCCCGAGGCTCTGGCAGGTTTTGGCCTTTCATTCAATTTTTTTTTCATTTTTGAATGCTGAGTAGACTTGAGTTTTAGGCAAATATCCTCCAAGAGTTTCCAATTAAGACGACGCTGTACACGTTGATTTCTATTGGCTCTTACTGGCTGCAGCGTGCCTCTGTAGTGGTTTCACGCGCACTCGGTAAAACTTTGTTCCTTGTGGAACCCTGTAACGGTTTTCTGGCTGCAATTGTAAAACGTAAAGATTATTAATATCTATTCAATATCAATGTATTAGCTGCATTCAAACAAAATCCTACCTTTCTAGCCGAGCAGTACTCCTTCTCAACAACCTCAGCGACCGCGTGCAGTTTGGTCGGTAGCCCGTCCGAGCCCAATTTGAGATCTAAGTCGCCGATACAGTCCGAATTGAGAAAGTAGAAGGTCTGCGAATCTTGAAGGAGTGTGTAGTTGCGATGCGTCTGGTCCCAGAGTACGAGCACGAGGTCGCCCGGGTTGCAGGTGGTAAAGTTGATTTTGCCCTGCTGTACAAGGTTGGTCGTACTCTTGGTGAGCTTGTCGCGAATCGCGTGCGAAGAGGAAGATACCTCACGACGGCTGCGCTCGGTACTTGTAGCCGCGTCCACGCGACTCGTCGTTGATGCTTCAGAGACCACCGACACCGAGGCGTTCATGTCCTTATCGCGACTGCTATCGGATGCTGAGATCGAGGATAAGCTTAGGGACTCCGCGGATAAGTTTCTCTTTGAACGTTCCTTTACTGCTGCGACAAGAATTAATAATAGTATTAATATGAGCACAAGTATGCGCGTTAATATGGTTAGTGCGCCAAAGACAAATTTAAATAAAAAATAGAAAAAGGAATATACCTTTACCTAATTCGACTTCAAGTCGAATGCGTTCGTTCTCTAAAGCTTCTACTTTTGATTCCGCGCGTTCCTTGCTCTCTTTTATGGCTCTCAACTCCGACGTCAGCCTCTTATTGTCGGCTTCAAGGACATCAAGCCTACCAGGGAAGGATATCAAATCGCTGTCTGCTTCCAAACGAACTTTCTTCGATTCAGATACTCTAACCTCATCTTTATCAGGTCGATCGACTGCCTTGAGACTTTCTCCTAGTTCAGTTTGGCTCATCTTCAACCTTTCGTCGTCTAGCTCTTGCCTCAATTCATCTCTCTCCCTCTGGAACACACGACCAATATAATTAATTTAACTCTTTATCAAAACTTCTCACTTCACGTTTAAAAAAATAAATTTAGATTATTACCTCTAAACGCAAGACGAGGTTATCCCGTTGCTCCAATTTTTCTTGATCCGCGGATATTTTATGCTCGAGCGTCGCCTTGTCCGTCTTGAGATTTTGAATGAGGGACTCGGCCTCATCGAGGCGCTGCAAGGTAGTTTTATAGTGGCGACAGTCCTCAAGCAGAGTGGTCTCTCGCTGCCTGTAGACTTCGAGTTCGCGTTCGTTCTTGGAGATTATATCGTTGGCTATCTGAAGATCTCTGGTGAGTGACTTACGTTCGCGTTCGATGGCTTCACGGATAGCTTCCTCCTTATTAGCCTCTAAATCCTTTTTCGTCTGTTCGAGGATCGTCTCGTGATTAACGAGTTCGATCACATCAACCCGCTACAGAAAAAAAATTATATTTAGCCCAAAGTTTGAGATATTTAAGTTGATACTTTGGTAGTCATTAGTATGCGAACCTCGATTTTCTCAAGGCTAGAATCACTTGGACTGCGCTCCATCGCAGAAGCGGTCATCAGCTTGAATCGACTCCTGATGGTATCCAGCTGAGTCTTGTAATCTAACTGCAGCTTCTCGGTCTCCTCCTTTATGGTTTTCTGGTGTTCGAGTTCAGCCGCTGCCAATTTCTCTTCCAACTCACGTATTCTTTCTTGACACTGTTCCAAAGAGCCTCTCAGTGAACTTGCTTCCAATAGTCTAGCCTCATTCGTCTCCTTCACAGCATTTTCCTTATCAATCTGCGTCCGTTCAAGCCTCTCTTCAAGTTGTCTGCAAACACAAAAATAATTGTCACTAAGGAAGTTTCGTCATAAATAAAATAGTCAATTAATACAATGATGAGCTGATAATCGCACCTGTACATGGACTGCAGTTTCTTCATCTCTTGCTGCTCGGCTTCGTACTTCTGCCTCATGGTGGCAACAAGTCTATTTTGCTCAGCGATCTCCATGTCCTTTTCCATCAGACTCCTACTTAAGCTCTGCACCTCCTCGTCTCTAGCTTGCAGCATCTTCTTCAAATCGGAAAGCTCAAGCTCGTGATCGACTGTTAGCTCCTGTTCGCGTTCTCTCAAAGCACAAGTATGTAGTTTGACAGCCTCGCTTATCTTCTCGATGATTTTGGTTGTCGCAGCACGGTCGACCAGTGCCTGCTTCTTTAGAGCTGTTAGCTCGCCGCGCAGAGTCAGCAGCGAATCCGTAGATACCGCTTTCATGTTGCGGATGAAGGCACGCAGACGTTCGACCTCTTCACGCGTACTGCCCAAACTCTCCTATAATTATGAAAATGAAAAAAAAAATTTATAATGAGTGAAAGTTTATTTTTTTGATTTTCTGTTAGTAGTTAATTTATATTATTATTATTGTAGTACATGCGATTCGGACGGGGACCGTCCGAAGGTAAAATGCTTGTTTGTGAGTTTATAACTCAAAGGTATTTTCAGTTTATATAAAGCATAATTCATCGAGTGATGTTTGTCAAATAGTCGTGTTGCTTAAGCTTTGCATAAGCTCTGTGAAAAAATGTATATCTTTTCTTTTCCTTATTTTCTATTTTTCAAAGCAAAAGATATATCTCTTTTTCCTATGACTATAGTCTATTTGGATTATAGCATGTACTAAAACTAGAAATAATCATAAGAAAAGTATAAATGTATTGTTATGGACTAAAGTGAAAAAAAGATCATTTTTGCCTGGAAGTAAAATACATACTGGAGTACATTGGTTAAGGTTGCGGAAAAAGAGTAGGGATAAAGTGCGACGGCAGCTATCCTGAAAAAAATCAAAAGGAGACAAACAAACCCGAAACCATGATAAATTAATAATCATCCTCTTTTTTGTTCTTTATCAAAAGTAGATCTACGAGCCGTGCTATAGCGGGCTGTATACGAATGATACAAAGTATACGAAATAATAATGGTTATGATAAAATGAAAAGCAGTACAGAATGAGTAGAGTATGCTAGTGTGGAATCTGAACTAATCTTAAAGACAAGCTGTAAAAACAAAAATTACGCAGCAACTACTTTAAAGCTTGAAGTGAAAGATAAATGAAGATTAATTAATGGCTGGACTAGATGTAAATAAAATACAGCGAATTTAATTAATGATGAACGGGTAGAGCTACTGTAATAGTTCATTTAAATTATTCGATTAATCTTTTGTTTTTGTTTATAGTAAATGTAGTGTTTGAAAATTGTTGTTTGTTTGTTGTTTGCGTGAATATCGATGTGAAAAATCTAATATTACCAACAAGTTTCTGCTAAACTAATTTTTTAACGTGAATTTAATTGTTAAACAAATCACGTGTTTTTAGTGAATATTGAGAATGCTTGTGAGACAAAAATAGATTTTGCGTAAATTACAAATGAGTGTGATAATCAAAAACTCCAATAATGGCGGGTGAAAAAAACGACTGTGAATTAAACGAGTCTACTATGAATAATAGTAATAATAGTCGGCGCGTGTGTCGAGCATTTCATGAGATCATGTCCAATACCTGGAGCAGCGACACAATAGCCTGATGTTGACTGTCGGTCGGATGCTCGCTGAGGCTGCTGGGCAGCGACTCGTCCATATAGAACTCAGTGCCGAGAAAGTCATTTGCCATCGCGGCATTGCCAACGGACGGACTGCTGCCATCGCTGCCGGATTGTCTCCTCAGCTTCTTTTGCTGGCCGTCGCACGAGCTTGTAGTGGAAATATTAGGAAAGTTGGACGAGGACTTGGGAGACGGAGTTGTGCCAGTGTTCTCGACACACTCGGTCAGTGGACTGAGAGGTTGCTGTTGTTGTTTTTCACTGATCGATAGGGACGGAAAATGCAGCAGCTCGCTCGAGGAGGAGGAAGTGGAACGGTTTAAGGGGGAAATGTTAGTTGAGGTCGAGGAGGTCGATATTGAGGCACCAACCTCCAATTGCTTCTGGCGATTCTGGCTGTGAGGCTGCTTTGTGCTCTCGTATGAGGTTAACTTGGAGTCCATTGCTGCCTGGCCAATCTTCTCGAACTCTTCCGTGTCGGTTTCCGATTCGAAACCTCCTCTGAAACAAGATCAAACATATAAATATAATAACAAACATATAAAGTTCTTATAATATACGACTGATACGATATTTCAGTTTTACGCGAACTTATCGGAAACACGGAGTGTACTTAATTATGTGCAAATGAGAATTAAGTAAATGCCGACAGCGAACACGATTGGTAGTTCGGAGATGGCAAAGATAAGACATTTATTTATGATAGTGATCTCGAGTGCACACACCTGTCGCTAATTAGAGGTGGTCTTGCGCCTTCTTGCTCCTTTGGCGGTGGATCCACGCGCATCGATGTGCTTTCTTTTTCCTTGTTCCCATCGCTACTGCTCTCGGTAAGACTTTTGGAGAAGAAAAACTGCGTTATGCTGCTCAGATCCGGTGTCGAAACGCTCGAAGCCAAGTCGGGCAACTGCCGTCTTAATGACTCCATGTCTTCGGCCGTCAACTGAAATTCGAGTTGGATCGTTTAGTTGTACATAATGCTTTAATCTTCACATATATTATAAACCCTGCTATATGTCCAATTATTGCTTTTAATTAAGTATAAATTTATTTAAAAACGTATATAGTACAATTCTAAACCTTTTTCTTAAGAGATAGTAGAATAATAGTTTATTATGAATCATTTTAAATAAAAAATGTATAAATTAACACACCTTTGGCAACCCATTATCGAAGACGGATGGCGCTTGGGTAGCGTACGGCGGCGGTGTGTCCTCTAATCCAGGAAACAGGGTGTTGAGAAAGTGACCCTCAAACTTATTCTGAAACTCTCGCCGCCTCTCAATCTCCTCACTATGTACACTAAGCAGCTGACAGGCTAGATTACTGGCCCAGACAAGGAACGCCTGGGAGAAGGTACGCCGGCGCACGACCTCGGCTATGGCGCTGACGTACATCTGAGGTGCCAGGTGGATCTGGCGCAGAATCTCGAGCTGTCGGCGCAAACGACGCAGGCTTTCGTGGTACATCACCAACTTACCGTCTACCTCCATCATTTTGTTTTCCACGTACATGATCCACTTGAGGCGTCGGTGGATGTTTACTGACAACTCTTCTTTTGCCTGGAATTAAAGTTTTGATTTGAGTATCGGTGCAATACTATAGTTATAAAATCATTGTATTTGCAGTGCAGTACATTTTGACAATTTCAATAAAATGTATCGTTTCCAGACGGGAATTCTGTCTAATGTATAAAATCTTTATAAATCCGTTACCTTGGTACATCTTCGCCGAATATCACGCAGCTGAATGTGATTTTGGAGCATTACGACGAGCTGACGTCGATGGGAGTCACAGAGGTCGGGTAAGACACTGTCGTCGTTAAGATTAGAGACGCGTGTCTTATTCTGGTGGAAGCCCTGGGCGAGCTCGCTCTGATCGTGCACGAGCTTCTTCGTTTGGGCCATCAGCTGTTCAAGAGCAAAGAGCCGCTCTCCGAGACCCTTGATTTCCTTCATGTCCTGCTTGTTTGCAGCCTCGATTGCGCTGCTCACCTACGAGTAAAATGATGAATTAGTTACGGCAATACATATTCTCTATAAATTGATGAAATTGTTAAAAAGGAAACGATTCATTTTCCCTGGATTATATGAATAATTCGACTGAAATTAGATCAGATAGGCAAACAGAAAATGCTGATTTCTTAATGATACTATGACGTGACTACAACTCTCGTTAGTAAAAGATATCAAAACGACTACATACATTTAATAATCTTCAAAAGATAGATTCGAATCAAGCCCCAATAATAGAGTAATCGCTTTCATAAATAGAAAATAGCATAAACAAAAAAACTAATAGCGTCAAGACTAACGTAAACTTTCGCGATTTAATCAAGAAAATAAATTGCCGTCTCATTAAACCACGATTACCTCCCAGTTTCTCCTAGCTCTTTTATTACCCACAAAGTAGTAGTTAGTACAATAGATAAAAAGTAGTTAATGATGCGTAGGTATTAATAAATTCTGCGTTATCCTCACCTCGTTCTTAAGAGCTTCCATAACGCGCTCATCAAACTGCTCAAGACCCCTGGAGCACTGGTCAGCTACCTGTTCGAGGCTGCTCTGGTTGTCTTTGGCGGAGATCCACTTGAGGAGGCTGAGTACATCCCTTGCCTCTGTCGCTGTTTCCTGGACCGCCGCAGCCGCTGACACGGCCTCTACTATCGCGGCTGTCGATGCAGCTTCTGGCTGTTGTTGCGATTGTTGTTGTTGTTCACTCTGCTGTTCGTCAGGGCTTAGAAGACCCTCGGCTTGAGCTCGCAAGGCTGGCAGAATCGGGATCTTTTCGAGAGTTTGCAGGTCAGCGTTGAAGCTAGAGATTAAAAATTGCGTTGGTAAGATTTATACTTACGTGTAAAATGATTCACAGAGCTTACAATGCTTATTTGTTGGAGTGCCAAGGGGCAAATATGACATTTTGATTAAGTACCGCTGTGTTCGTTGGCAAGCTTTGGAAATTCATAATATTGCAAAAAGTCACAAAGTCGCTACATTGTACAAGAAATAACCGATAAATCAAAAAAAAAAAAGAAAACTCCATTGTAAACAGAAATGATTCAGCCGATAACGATCAACGCGGAAGTCACAAGCGCAGCCGTAATGGAATTACGAACGATAAGAAAGTGATCTTCAAGGTTAAAACATAACGTAGCTCCAAAAAATTGTCTAAAAACTAACTTAGCCAGTAGATCCATATGCTGTTGTCGTTCGGTTAGATAGATGGCAAAGCTTTGCTGTAGAATCTCGGCCCGAGATTGGAAGGTCTGAGTGATATCCTCAAGGTTAGCGACTACGGCAGCCCAACCCTGCTGCTGCAAGTGCTGATCGTGGACCAGACGTTCGCAGATGCGCGTCTGCTCGCGAGCAAGAGCGCAGCACTGCTGGGCCAGCTGGGCTCGGGCGACCAGCGTCTGGTAGGTCGCTGGCAGCGCCAAGGAGCTGTCCACCTGAGTCTGCAGATCGACATCTGAAATTTCAAAGAATTTTGCGATTTAATTAATTATTATTTCGAATATAGTTTTCCTTTTTTTTATCTTATTTACCCAGCAAGATACTTATTTATATATGATTTTAAAAATATACTGAGATGTGGAAATAAAAACGAACTGATGTGGATAATCAATCAATCTGGATTTTGCGCGTAGGTTTTTTTTTTAAATATATCTGTGACAATCGATTATCATTGATACGCATAGCTACAATAATCATAAAATTACTGATAAAATTGATGTAGGGCGTGTTCTATAAATAAATAAAGAACGTATAACTTCAACCCACGCCACATTGAAAAAAAAAACTCAGCACGGATCTCTGGCACATTATGTACAGGAAAAATCAACGTAGACAGCGATATCTCAGAGGCGACAAATTATTCCTCCGTTCTCACAGCATGCGCAGCACACCTATACATTCAAAATAAACGGTCGCCCATTAAAAATCCCAGCAACACATTTCACGGCCTAGAAAATACTCCAGAAATAGAAAACACATATCTGCAGCTGCGAAAGAAACAGAGCTCGAAAAGTTTACAGCGTGAAAAAAAAGACGGCATCTCTCGTTTATCTTTGATACGCGATAAGCGGCGGCGGCGGCACGTGCCAGAAGAGGAGTACGCGCGCGAAATCTTGGCACGCGATGAAAATTCAAGGGCAGCCGGCAGCTGCTGCCGCTTTCGGAAAACTTGCGTCAGACGATCGCAGGTTCTATATACTACTGCTACCTCTGTGTGTGTTTATATATATGAACGAAAGGATTACGAGATATCGCAAGCGTGAGCCACCGAGTTTGGCTTGCAGCAATTTGGACCGATGCTTGGCGATTCGATGGTCTAGTTTGGTGTGGGGTCACTCTATACGGGAGATTTTCTTGCAGGAGGTAACTTTGCAGAAAATTGCCTGAAATTGATGTTTTTATTTCGAAATGTTTTTAATTAAAAAAAAGTAATTTTTTTTTAATAGAAATTGAAGAAAATAAAATAGAACGAATATATCGCGAAGAACAATCGCTAGATAACACAGATTTGTTTTACAAATCATTCTCCAATTTTCTTAATATACCATCAGTGTCTATATAGATAATTATAATCTGCATCAGACATCATCGACCCGTCAATCACTCAAATTCATTGCTGACCTACTAACCCAGTAACATATTGATACTGCGCCGCGGAAAGACAAAGACGCAAAATTGAAAATTTTAATTAATATCACAATTATTCGTCTTTGACAACGACCCCATGGTAGTTCATATTTCCTTCGTAAACCGATTTCCTCGTTTAAAATGTGCATTGCTTATTTGGACTGATCTAATAATTGCATATCCAATGTAAACATTGCCCAATACTCCGTATATATTCCACGGCGTCGTACATGCACTCCTCGGCGAGATATTATCGATTATCTTCGTCACAGAGAGAGATATTAATTATCCCAAGACAAATTGAGAAAAGTCGGAATTGCGCAACGATAAAGAAACTCATATAGCGACAATTAAATGGGGTGTACGAGAGACCAGAATTCATAAAACTGTTTGATCGATCTCATAAAAGCACGTATACGAAGCTTCGATCAAACAGCCTCAACGTGCCTGTGTATTATATCGTATTAATATATCCATGTTGGAGAAAAGGATGTAAAAATTCTCGGATGATTAATAATAAGAGCGACTAGAATGTCAGCTGCGGTCGCATGTGCATTTGACTGCCACTCTGATCGAGAATATATAAGCTTACAGTTTTACGGACAAAATACATACAATAATAGCAAACTGTTTTGACTAGATAGCCAGGGAACATTTTGTTGCGATAAAGAAGAAATGAAAAGTATCGCTGCATCATTGTTGATTTAGATTACAACTATCTCAACGTTTCCATTGTTAATAAACAATACACGCAATTCCTCTCTATAGATTTTAACAAGTATTTTTCACATTAACACGAGAACCGCTTCGCGTGCGCACACAGCGAACGTATACACATAATATAAACCGCGTCTCTCGTGGTTTTAATATACTATATTCATCGCGTCGCGCGTTCGTTGGATATATATGCTCGTGCTTTATATCGTTGCATCACGAGACATCTGATGCGAAATTATGAAACACCGGAACCAGAACGTTAGCGATCCTGAGAAACCTCAAATCGATGCGTTAATCTCGTCTTCAAATGCTCTTCTCTTCGACTGCAATAAAGAAGGAAAAAAAAAAGTTCAAACGAGTGAGCTGACCCCAAGATTCGTGAGTTTTCTATCAATGCACCTTATCGCGTTTTCGCTTTTATCTACGTCGTATTTTTTTATTGCGACAATGTATGCTATGAAAGAAAAATTGATCGTTACGTCAACGCGTCAACGAAATGTTTTCGGAACGCGCGGGAGTTATGTCACCCGCAGATAGCTACGGATCAATGTAAAGCGGGTTTCGAAAATATATGCGCATTTGTATGCAGTAGTCGAGATCGGAGCAGCGTGTTGCATTGTTCGATCGAATCGACGTGTAACGTGTGTGGCTTGATTAATTCTCTTCTTTTTTTTCCCCCGACTTGCAATTATCCGCAATTGTGATCTGGTTTATACACACTTGCGTGAAGTCGTATGTATAAACGCTATACGATTTTACGCGATCGTTGATTTTTGCTGACATATTCGATTTGCATAGCCTGATGAAATTGTTAGAGAAGGACGAGTTTATCCGAACGAACAAAAAAATAGATAAAAAATTGATTTGCAGAAAACAAGCCTATAGCAAAAATATGATTTATTTATGAATAAATTAATCTGGTTACGTCTATTGATTAAATAATCTTGCAATGGACATGCGCTGCTTTTATCTCATGATTTATTTGTCGCATATAAATGCTGCAGATTATGCATACTATTTTTAATACACCTCGCGATAAGAGAAGTGCCGAAGAAAGTGGGCTCGCCAGTATCGCCGAAATAAAACTGTGAAATACATTAATCGTGAGTAAACATTGTTGTTCGCACGATGTAAACATGTTTTTTTGCGTATCGTCGATACCTATGAAACGACATTGTATGCCGGGCTCTTATCTATATCGTCGCAAAAATTTATCCGCGAAAGAGCAAACACTATATGTTTGGAAAAAGAAATAAAGTATATGTAATATATGTGGACCGATAACAATGCAGCCGCTTTTTACGTATATATGTTTATTTACGAGAGTCGAGCAAAAAAAGAAGGACCTATCGGAACGACTTTTTGCCAAGCGGAATCAGAGTCTATAATAAGAGCTTTGTTACACATAAGTATACATACGCGCTGATCGGAAAAAATGAGGAAAGAAATTGTTTCGAGTAGATAACGACTGCTTCATAAAATTTTCCAATAAAACGAATTCGCGCTCGTTGACAATCCCCAAGTCGACAAAAAGAATATATATGGGCGCGTCAATATTATGGCCCTGAGCCAAGTGTTTTTCTTTCTCTTTTTGCTGAAAGCTATTGTGAATCGTGATCGTCAAGAATTTTTATGTTCTTTTTATTGGTCAAAAAAAATTAATTCTCAAACTGAAAAATCAAAAGCAACAGTCGAACGTTGTATCTATGTAGCTTCAATTCCGAGCAGGTATAATGTCTGTTTACACTGCTTTAATCACAACAGTATATCGAAAGAGATCCGTGTCCCATAAAGTATCAAAACAAACTATTACTTTGAGCCAAAACCAGTTTCTTCCGATGGCACCGTAAACATATTATTTCTCAAAAACGAGAAAGCGTACGTGATATTCCCCGAATTAAAATACAAACTCACACACATACACGATCAGCAGCAGACACACGAGTACAAACATCAACGATCGCTATACGTCGTTAATTTGCATTACAATCAGTTGGTGCTACTTTCGATTCCGATACAAACAAACACACACACACACACACATGCATTTATAGAACACATCAGTGTCGGAGGATAGTAGTCTCTCTAAAACTGTATATACAGCGCATATAACGGCCCTTCCCCATTCCCTCGACCCATGTATATATTATATATCTATAGAGCTGGTGTCTAAGCGATATCCCCTCGTTCGATCGCTCTCCAACTCTCTCGACGAGCAAGTATATATATACCTATACGTGTGTCTATAGAGGTACGTGCACATGCGGACAGTCTATATACCGTTGCAACGGCTGATGCTCGTTAAAGCTAGCCGTGAATATAGGATACGCCTATTTAATATACGCGCGCGCGTCTGTTTAATGCGCAACAATGATGATCGCGGCCTTCGCGTTCAAAGTTTCGCGCTCGCAACATGAGATCGCTATCTTTTTTTCGCGGTGAGATGGATAGCTGATGGTGTATAGAAGAAGGCTTTGAAGCAGTGAGTTGATCGACGCGAAAATTTCAATTCGCGTATTGTTTTAATGTCACAGTGTTCCAGATCTAAATACAAATAATAATTTTAGATAAAAGTTGATTCGCCGCAAACAAAGTGATATATAAGTATGAGCTTGAATATTTATGGAGAAGAATCGTTCGACGCTATATTGATAACGACCGTAATTTATTACTCGCGGTTCTACAGTATCACACATGTTCTAAAATAAATGTTCCCCTCTTATAATATTGCATTAAATTCACACATACATGCTTTGCTCGAAAGCGACGTACATATTTACACTGTGACAGAAGAAACGTTAGCCAAAGTAATTTCGACTGCAGCAGCAGCAGCAGCGCACACTTATGAAGAGAGAGTTGCGATTTTTACAAACTCGCAACTTTCGTTTTTCGCTCAATATCGTTCGGAACAATAGCGCATGCACGTATGCACTTCCCTTTCTCGCAACGCGCTGCCACGACTCTCTCGGCCAATTATCATCGTGCGAACATGGATATCCACGTGATATAGCGGGAATGTTCGCGTGATGTACTTTTTTTTTTCGAAAATTTCAACTTACTTCTTATTTTCTATTACACCTTAAAACTGAGAGAAAAAAAAAATGGCCTTTAATGGCGTATAGAGTAAATGGTAAAATCGACAGTATAGTATATAACGTGTTGCAAATGTCGTATAATAATAAAATGAAAATATCATTGCTAATTTATATACACCGCGTGCTGATTTTATTATAATAAGCCAAGCGGCTAAGCAATTATGCATTACGCTCAATTAATTCATTCGTTTCGGTATATGTATCCAGCCATGTGTATGCAAACGTCTGAGATTCGAGCCAAACTTTCTTATAACTTTCATATAAGCCGATGCACTTGCTCTTTCGACGGATAATTAATTTAATTCGTCAACGATTATTCCTACAGACTTCGTTGTTGAATCTTCGCCACAATATTTTTTTCTCTTTCGCTTCGTAATTAAATTCAGAGACATTCTCCCGCTTTACAATTCTAATTAACGTAAAATGTTTCGGGGCATCAGGTCTCCTATATCAATTTTCTCCAAAGCAAACTCTACCCAAGTGGTAATTTAATTCCTCCTTTAAAAAAAAAAAAAAAAATACAAATAGTCATCTTTTTTGCATGCAACACGACTCATCCGATTTTCTAACCTTGTAAAATGTATGAAAGAGGACAGTGCACTGCATCAATCGTTGCGACATAAAGCTCAATCGAAATATATAAAGTTGTCGTTACGAGCAATAAAACTGCATAGGCACGCGCATGAAGGACGAAATTTTTTTTTTTTCATGACAAGCGAGAGAGAGCTGTAGATTATAAGCAAAAAAAAACAGAAGGCGGCGGCGTTTTAGATGTGAAACGCATCGACTAACGAGATTCGATTTGCGCAGACCTTGCGAGATTTAAACGCTCGTATGAATCAAAAGTTGAATACATATATACCGAACGTTTGCGAAATGTAGGTGTAAGAGAGCGGAGCATATATACAACCTCGGTGTATATACGCGTGGACAATAAAATTACGTAACACACCGCTTTATATCTCTCCTCCCGCTGAAGAGAAAAAAAAAACGTATATGCATTCATCCTTTGTTCACGGTGAAACTTTCTTCCCAGAAGCTTCTAAAATGAATTGGCCAATTAAGTGCAATACAACCAAGTGTGACCTCAGCGCACCAGAAACAACTCAATATTTTCTTTTCCGTATTATATGTTAACTCGAGAAAAAATATCCTCCATACAGTGCGCGAGTGTTCAATGCTTTCCGAAGAACCTCCCAAACACCTCTGCGCATCGGTAAAATTACTCCGAATTTTTTATGTACACACGCACTAAGATAATACTGCTCATCACGAGTCTCGAAGGTCGACTTATAGCTATACGTCGAAAAAAGTGTCCCGATAAACATCGGAAGCTCGCGGAAAAATTGCGAAATCACGCGTGAGCGCTCGACTCGCTCTGAAATAATGATAAGCTGGTGCAGGCGTCGTACTGTCTGCCAGCGACGAGGACGACGAGCCCCTTTTACGCTCGCGCGTCACATATAAGAGACAGACACGTGAGCGCAAAGCGACTGAGTCATTTGACGAGCTTTTTTTTCCTCGATGAGCTTTTCTTTGTTTGACGGGGATTTTTGAGGATTAGCCGATACACGATTTTATTGCGAATGCTGAGTAAGTCGATCTCGACAAAGCTTTGTTTCTCTTTGTGCGTCGTTTGCGCCTTTTAGGGCCTGCACCATCTACTATTATAGAACTGTTGAATCAAAGAAAAGTATATATGATGAGAACGTAGAACAGATTGTTGAATCTATCATTAGAATCCTGTTGGCAGAGTTCGAAAGCTGCAGGAATAAGTCTGTAAATTTGGCTATTCTTCATTGTAACATACCTGTAGAGGCTTTCAGATGGACTTGCCAACAATTTCTGACGCATCAGAATAAATTTTAATCGCATGTCGTTATACTCGAGAACGAATACATTTTACTAGGCACTTGACAACTCTATCCGTTAATAAATTTACTTGACTCGAGTTCATTATAATTTGGAAGTGTCGATATCGCGCGCGCATTGCCAGTGTATATGTTACACAAAAATACGTACATGCGCAAATTTGATTGAGAAAAATCCGTACGACCTTGGCGGTGATAAATTTCCTACAATTTCACTGCTTAGCAACAAGATGCATCCAACCGAGCAAAAAAAATTTCCTCTAGCTATCGTGCACGTGCTCGTTCAGTACAGCGTAAAACCGCCGTGCGCGCACACGTGAGCTAACAATAACGCGTGCAGTGTACGTGCCCTCTCACTGAATATGCACGTAACTATATAATAAATATATGTATTTTATATAGCTATACTGACCAGAGCCATAGTCGATGCTGGGGACGGGTGGCACCTGGCTCTCGATCGCGGCCTTGCTGAAGAGGTAGATGGGATTGGTGTCGGTACCGGCCGAGTACGTGCAGACCCGGACGTGAGACTCCAGGCTCTCACCTCCGCTCATCAGCAGGACCTGCTGCGTCGTCGCCACTCCACATTCTCGCTCGATCGCCTCCTTCAGCTCGGATACACTGCAACAGAAATTTTTCGTTTTATATTCGTCGAAATAATAAACATAGCTTTACACGGAAGATAATAAGCATCAACCAGTGTTTTACATTTAATTCAACTTTGAATAATTACAGGATTATAAAAGATATAGCTGCTCTAATTGCCATTGCATAATTACAGTTGTAAATTCAAGCGGTGCGTTTTATATAGGTATATCGAATTACATCATCAGGCACCACAGTCGTCGCCTATTATTAAAGACCGCGCACACAATGTGCTGCTTTTCGTTCGGACTATGAATACAAATGACCTAATTCCGTAATTTCTGAACAAGCGCTCATAAGCGTCGTACAAGTGTATATACCCTCCAAACAGCTTCACAATACACAATATGCGCACAATAATCCGCGGCGCAAATTTTCAAATTCACCGTAGCACATCAGAATAGCCCTCGTTAAGCGAGAATCGCTCCGTATATGTGGTTTATCAGGGAAAAGAATATTTATTACACAGACAGCGAAAAATCTCGATCAAGCGCACTCATCGTCGAGATCATTTTTCATCGCACAGCTGTGCGCGGCTGAGTTTACATAAGCTAGCGCTCGCGCTTTTTTGAAGAGCACAGCGCCGCAGTCCTTGGTGGAAATTTCTGATGCAGCGAAGGAGTCATCGCCGCGAGAACCAAGGACGAGGCGAGAAAATTGACGATTCGCGTGGTACCTATTATTTATCCTCCTGGTTGATGGAGAGAGGAGAGAGACTCGTTATAGTTATTTATTCGCGATTCCATTGTGTCGAGATGATGGGATGAAATGCTACTTTTCTCTCCACACCTGCACCGAAAGTACAATTTTCCTCCCGGGCGCCTGGAGAGAAATTTGCATTTTCGGTGCTGGTGTGAAGAAAAATAGTATACGCGCCACGGGAGGAAATTTGGACAGCCCATATCTCGTGTTTGCCACCCTCGCCTTCGGCTCGGGTGGCAATTTACACGAGATGTGGAC